>CBVK0100502304.1:0-10769 GCA_900067695.1 Picea abies | reverse complement strand
GCATTTGTTTTATTTTATTGCTCCGCGGTCCTGTTTTTCTAACACATGGTGCATAATAAGATGATGAAATATCCACTTTGGGTCGAGGCTATCAAAAGACTAATGTATTTGATGAATATAAGCCCAACCTATTTAGTTAGAGGAATCCAAGAGCAAGCTTAAACCAAAGTTAACTCATTCTCACGTTTTTGGAAGCATTGTGAATGTTCATGTTCCTAAAAATAAAAGAAATGAGTTGGAAAGCAAAACACAAAGAATATTTACATGGACTACATTGAAGAATCAAATGATAACGAAGTGTCCTCAAACACATGATTATAATAATAAGAAAAATAATTACATCAAAATATATTTGAGGGATAAGGGCCAAAATCACCTCACCTCACATTTGATGGAAGTGAGTATAAATAACTTAAGTTATTATAACCATAAAGGTAGTTTCTAAAACCATAATATGGACATCCTATCACAAAATCACATGAGTATGATAGGTGTCCCTTTGACCTAGAATAATATTTTATTATCTAAAATATCATACTATAATATAACTTTAATTTTAGGATCATAATTACTAACATTCCCCTCTTTGATCCAAAAGTTATCTCGAGTGAACACCAAGTTTAATTATGAACTTAGTGAATTTTATTCTTCCAAGTGATTCGATGAAGATATCAAAAGTTTGATCTTTTAGAAGGCAATATTTCAGTTTGATGATTCCCTTTATGATAAAATTTTAGATGTGGTGGTGTTTTATATCAACATGCTTTGTCTTTGAATGAAACACTATATCTCTAGTTGGTTTTATTGTTGATTGATCATCAACCAATAACACAATAACTTCATTTTGAACAACCTTAAGATCCTATAAAATTCTGTGTAACCATATTATTTCACATGCTACTTCCCAAGTTAAAATATACTATGTCTCTACTATTGAATTGCAATTGTTCCTTGTTTCTTATAACTCCATGACACTACAATAGATCCCATATTTGTTAAATATCCTAAAGTAGATGCCATGTCATCAATGCCTCTAGAAAAATTTGCATCTAAATATCCAACACGTTTGGAACTTTTGTTCCTTTTGTATTCAAGTCTAAAATCCTTTGTCCCTTGGAGATATCAATGTATGCTTTTAGTTACATTCCAATGACTTTCTCTAGGTTCCTGCATAAATATTGAGAGGACGCTAACTGGAAATGACAAGTCTAGACAAGTGTTTGTCGAGTATATTAAAGTTCCAACCAAGTGTTTATATCTGGTACTAATGTCAAGCCCCCCCCCCCCCCCCCTTAAAAATTTGAAATTTTCAAGTTTTGTTCCATGGGGGTAAGTGTAGGTTTAAAATCCTCCGTACCAAACTTCTTCAATAATTTTGATATATACTTAGATTGGGAAATAAACATGCTCATGTATTTTTGTGTTACTTCAAGTCCAATATAGTAGTGAAGTAACCCCAAATCAATCACTTAAAAACCTATTTTAAGCTCCTACTTTACTTTAAATATATGCTCATCATTGTTCCCTATTACAAGCAAATCATCAACCTACATCACCAAAATGACTAAGTTTTTTACTTGAAGTAAAACGTACAAAGTATCATTCCATTCACTCCTAAAAAGCCATCTTTCTGAAGATATGCATCCATTTTATCAAACTAAGATCTAGGAGCTTGTTTTATATAATTCCTTAACCAATTGGGACACTTTGTTTTCTTGCTCTAGAATTTCAAAACATATAGGTTGAACCATATATACTTCCTCCTACAAATCACCATTGAGAACTGAACTTTTAACAACAATTTGGTGCACTTACTATCCATTATGGGTGGTTAAAGCAAGCACCCTCATATTATTCCAGTTAGCTATTGGAGTGAAGGCTTATTTATACTAAATCTCTTATTTCTAAGCAAAACCTTTAGCCACTAGTCTAGCCTTACATTTATCAATTTCACCTCTACCTTATATTTTGTTTTCTAAACCCATTTGCAACTAATTAGTTTTATATTTGGAGGATAATAAAAAAATTCCCCAAGTCTTATTCTTAATCATTGCCTTATATTCACTTTCCATTACTTTCTGCCATTCTTCGTGTTTTATTGCCTCAAAATAATTGGAAGGTTCAATAGTCACATTATCTTTAAGAGCAAAATTCTCTCAACTAAATATTGAACTCCTAGTACATGTTTTATGTTTTTCATCATATTTGACTTCATTGAGAACTTGAATCGCCCACTTTGGAACATGGGAAATTTTAAGACAACCACCCCTAAATTTATATGTATAATAAATGGGTGAATCCCTATGGTACATAGGATCATTTGAAGGCTATTTTTGTTAACAATATAAATGCATATATAATTTTTTGGCAAATCTTTTACATAATTATATAATCTTGAAAAATATTTCATTGGATTATAAAATGTTGTAAAATCTTGGAAAATATTTCACTACATTATAAAATCTTGTAAAATATTGGTGAATATTTCATTGAATTATAAAACATTATGAAGAATTGGATTTTTTTTATAAAGTATAAACCCATATATAATAATAGGAAAATATATTCATTAACCTGTAATATACTCATTTTACGTGTTTGGAAAAAGAAACATAATTTGCCCCTCCTCCAGATATTGTTGCAAGAATAAGGGGTTGTGTTTGTTAGGGTTCTTACTATACACTCTTATAGGGTTCTTGATAATATTTCACCACAAAGTTCCTATATGTGTTGATCTTGACAACCACTTATGTCAAGCTCAAGAAATATTGATATTTTCTCTAACACTTTTATTATGGATTCTTTATTACTGATTCATCGATTATGAAAGGACTCTTCAAACAAGTTCATCATAGGATGTTCTTGAATAGGAGGGCATATAATTATGTCCATCAACAACTCCAAAAGTATAAGAATATTGATAGGTCACAGTCCATGCATTACTTCCTCTCTAATCATCCATTTGTACCAAAAAATGACCCCTTTCCAACGAAGAGAGATAAATTTTATCCATTATATTTTTGTTGGCTTATAAAAAAGTTAAAAGACACATAACTTTGTAATGAATGTTGGTCATATATTAGGACTTAGAACTATAGGGCACAAAAACACTCACTAAGCATAAATGTTAACTGTTGGGTACAAATGAGACCATAAAAGCCTTTGGGGGGTATAAACTTAGACCTAAAATTTATAAATCAGATTTTTGGTTATCATAAATGCAATTTGGAATGATGTATCACATTCTTGGCTATGCATATATGACATGGCCATTAGGTAATAGGAAATGACATGTGTAGTCAATGTAGATAAATATGAATACTATGAAATGAAACATGCAAAAGCAAACCTTTTTAACAATATGCTAGCACAGAAAAATAACGATTGACTAAAAAATGTAGGTTGGCATGCCTTAGTGGAAATCACTGATTTTGGACATGCAATGGTGTTATCAAGTTTCTAAAATTAATGAGTAATGAAGAACATACATATTGGTTGAAATGGAAAATACATCATATCAATTTTCAATTTATTCTTAAACCACATGATACATCAACATTCATATTAGATGCCAGCCATAAGATCCATTTTCAATTTAGACTCAAAACACATAAAAACAATTTTCAAAGTAGGATCAAAACACATGACATTCTCCTATCACAAAAACATACCAAATTGGTTGAAATTTGACTGAATAAAATTTCCTAGATGAGTTTGTACTCACTTCAAATTTTCCATGTGCTCTTGCACAAGAATGTCTTGTAAACAAAATCCTATCTAATTTGCTAAAGTTATTCATCACAACTACTTGTATGCTACTAAGTTCTAACTTGCTTAGAGATAAAATGTAGAGATGATTTAAAAAATGTTTGCAATATACAATTGAGCACTCGATCAAAGTGTGAAACTCATTTAGCCTACTATACTTGGCATACAATCAATTTTCACAAATTAAGTGGAACTTAACCATCCCCCTCAATACAAAATATAGTTACAAAGAAACTATATGTTTGAAGCACTACCCAAAATAGAAGGCTTGACAATCTCTGCCTCAACATGCTCAACAACTTCAATGGATGGTTGTAGTGCATCCACATGTGACATTCAAATCCTCTGAGCATAGATCTCCCCATTTTCTAGCATGACATGCAATCAAAGTGAATAATCTGTATAAGAGAAAGATCACAAAACATTAAAATAAAATTTGTTATACAACACCATTCAATTGTACAAAATGTCCACACAATGTTAATGATGTTCTTTATCTAATAATGATTCACAGATTGTATCTCCATTCATGTTCACCTATTAAATGTAGAAACATGCACCTCAACATAATCTTTCAAGTTTTGCTTCACATGCTATACAATCAAGGGTGTGTTAGTGACCAATACCACTTGAGGTCTCACATTATTATGTGATCAAAGACTAAAGTTCATTAAGGAATTTATGAATATAGCTAGAATCCTAGAGGCTACATGTAATGTTCTTTTAGTCTTAACATCAAAATTATAATTGCATTAGAGGAGTGTTGGTCTCATGCTAATAGGTCTCCTACGGTGAATGCGTAGGAACATGTTATTTAGTGCATATACCTTTTTTCTCTTTTCTTAGCTAAGCATATCTCATACCAATAAGAGTTTACAAAGAAAATATAAAATAAGCATAGTAGATTCTAAGAAGTGAAGATGCTTAAGTCATGCCACAAAGTGAAAGGAAATAAAAACGTCTTTTGTTGAACCATCAAATGCATAAATAAAACAATAATAATTATGGAAAACACATTGAATACCTAGAACATAACCAAATCCATATATTAAGCCTAATACCACGTGTTTCTCAAATAAACATGACAAAATATGAACAAAAGTCTTTTTACTCAACAAAGGTATTTAAATTTTACCCACACCCTTAAATCAATGGAAATTAGATGAAACCGATCAAACTACAAAAAAAGGTTTAATTAAGCATCAAATGACAATTATAAGTCTTCAAGGGACTAAAGTCTAACACAATACATAGCTAAAATAAACCTAAACTTATGAACTCAACAAAATTATCCAAAAACAAGCAACAAACAAACCTTTAAAATTTGCCAACATGTCAAAGCTACACATCAAGGCAATTTCATGTACTTGAATGAGCCCCTTCTTGCATAGTGGAAGTCTTGTTAAATTGGTTATTTATCCTTTAATATTATGACACTATCTATGTGAAAACATAGGTATCAACTTCATCAAATTCTAGCTTCGTTTCCTATCACATACAAGAAAGAGTCAATGTAATAGTTAAATAAGAAAAAAACAATCTTAAAATAACTTGCATCTAAGAAATGTAGATTGAATGTTACAATGAAAAATACAAACTATAGAACCTATTTTTAATTGAAATGCAACTTCAAATTGACATGCAATAATCTTTCTACCATAAATAACTTCCAACTTACTCCAAAAATATAGAAACAATGAAGTCAATTAAATGACACGAATCACATCATCTGTGTTATTCCATTCACTATTTCTTGCACCACCAATGGAAAACCTATACCAAGATAAGAGTCTCCTCATGTATATTGGATTACATATATTCTTGGGGTATATCAATTTCCCAGTTCTCATCTTGGTCCTCATCTTCTACATTCTGAGCATGCTCTTCTCCAAATGGATTGTCATTATGAGCCTGCAAAACCTTATGTTCCATATCAAGTTCATTAGAGAACTTTGTTATATTGTTTTCTCCCTATATATCACAATCTAATCACCAAAGAGCTAGTGCTCTTTCATATGGAAAATTGTTAATGTCATACTTTGTTACATATAATCTTAAACACGTATCCATATGTTTATCAAGCTTGTCCCTCAACTTTGACTTCAAGAATGATAGTGCACTAAACATTCTCTCATGCCCCACTAACTACATGTAATTATATTTGAATTCAAGAATGATAGTGCACTAAACATTCTCTCATCCTCCATTGACTATATGAAATTCTCTTTTAATATTGGCATCAAAAGTTTAATTGCATTAGAGGAATGTTAGTCTCATGCTAATAGGTCTCCTACTATGAACACATAGGAACCTAGCGCATAGACCATTTTTCTCTTCACTTATCTATGTAGAGCTCATTTCCCTTTCTAAATACCAATAAGTCTTTTAAAAAAATAAAAAATAAACATAGTAGATGCTAAAAGGTGAAGATGCTTAAGTCATGCTACAAAGTGAAAGGAAATAAAAAAATCTTTCCTTGAACCATCAAATATATAATGAAAGTAATAATAATTATGGAAAACACATTGAATGCCTAGAGAATAACCAAAGCAATATATTAAGCCTTATACCATATATTTNNNATGCCTAGAGAATAACCAAAGCAATATATTAAGCCTTATACCATATATTTCTTAAATAAACATGACAAAAATATGAGCAAAATGTATTTTACTTAACAAAGGTCTTTAGCTTTAACCCAACCCCTTGTATCAATGGAAATTAGATGAAACCAATTAGGACACAACAAAGGTTTCAATCAAGCATCAAATGAGAACTAGAAGCATTCAAGGGTCTAACACATTCTTTAACCAAAATAAACTCAAACATTCAAACTTGAAAAAATGCTCCAAATGTAACAAACAAATCAACAAACCATTGAAATTTGTCAAGATATCAGAATTAGACATCAACATAGTTTCATCTACTTGAATAAAACCATTCTTGCTTAGTGGAAGTCTTGGTAAATTAGTTATCTATCCTTTAATAATAGGACACTATCTATGTGAAGAGATAGGTCTTGGCTTCATCAAATTCCATCTTCATTTTTTTTCACAGACAAGAAATAGATTATTTAATAGTTAAATATAAAAACATTAATCTCAAAATAACTTACATCAAGGAAATGTAGCTCCAATTACAATGAAAAATACAAAATATAGAACCTATTTTTTTCCTGAAATGGAACCTCAAATTGACACATAGTAATCTTGCTATGATAAAGAATTTCCAACGTACTCCACAAATAGAGGAATGATGAATCAATCAAATAACAAGAATCACATCATTTGTGCTATTCCATTCATTATTTCTTTCCACCAATGGGACATGTATACCAAAATAAGAGTCCCTTGGGCCCTCATATATATTGGATTAGATAAAATCTTGGGGTATATCAATTTCCTATTTCTCATCTTGGTCCTCATTTTCTTCATTCTGAATATGATCTTTTGTAGATGGACTATCATTATGATCCTCCAAAACATTATGCTCCATATTAAGTTCATTAGAGAAATTTGTCATATTGTTTTCTCTCCTTCTTTCATATGGAAAATTGTTAATGTCATACCATGTTACATATAATATTAAACATGTATCCACATGTTTATCAAGCTTGTTCCTCAAATTTGACTTCAAGAATGATAATGCACTAAATATTCTCTCATCTTCCACTGGTCCCAAAATTATGGCTTGACATAAATATGCTAACTTGAAATATTCTAATATGTTTTCCTGTAAGTATTGGCTAGAACCTAAAATAGTCCATAATCTTGTTATTGCACCATATTCTATAGGATTCTCCAAAACATGAAATTGCTTCCACATTATTTCAATGAAGCATGTGGCTTGTTGAAATAATTTTGATGAATCTAAAATACCTTGATACTATTCTCCATGTATCTAGACCTTATAGAAAAAGTGGCGCATTAAATTTTTTAACTTTGCTAGAAAGTTAGCTTTTAAAGTGGTTTGACATTGTTGACTATTCCAACATTGAGGGTACACCACATACATGGCCTCCAATAATTTATCTGGAGGAAATGATTTTCTTATCTCTGATGTTAATGATTGTGCAGTTTCTATCAAGTTGTGTCTCACTAAAATTATTGAATAAGTCTCTTGACATTGGGCAATATTTGGTGAGTCATCTTGTCTTAGCAATATAATGAAGGGGAACCATATACCCATGCATTTCCATACATAATATCCCTTTTCTTTTACCAACCTTAATTTTTTTTAGCATTTTCTATATCAATGATTGTAGTCCAATTTGTAAACTATGGAATTGTAAAAGACTTTGGCATCATATACAAATTATCCAATGAAAGGCACACTAATTTTCTTGCATTTGTGTATTTTACAATATACATTGTGCAATTTTGAGACATTTTCATGGGGACATTCATTTCATATAACATAGAAAGAATTCCAACCAATGTTAACAATGTATCTATGTCAGTTAGTCGAAAGAGAATATCTGGAGCTTTTTCTACACTAAGTGATGTTCATACATCACCCCTACCAAGGATTGGTACTCACTAAATATTCCTTGAGTTGGCCCATTCAATGAGATCCATCTTGTATCAACATTTTTTAATAGTTTTTTTTTTTTTCTATTCGTAACATCGTCAACAAATTTTTGAAACTATGAAAATTGTTTGGGAATACGACAAAAAATTGCATAAGCCTCATGCATAAGATGTTTAACTTTTGAAACTAATGGATTTTAAATGCAAGATTCATCCTATGAGCCATATAATGAATACTCGATGCTTATATTTGTAGTATAACACAAATTCGATTCCTTTTTCCTTGCATTATCGATGCTCCATATACTCCAACACATACCAACTTGTTTGCAATCTTTAAATGATCCATACTACCAATTTTATTCAAACTATTAATAATAAGATCATAAATATTTTCAGCTATAGAACCTTATTTTATGAATCCCAAGTAGATAGGAATGCCTAATATGATCATTAACCATATAAATACTCATGTAGATCCATGAAGTATTATCAATAACCATAACTTCATCCAAAGACAATGACAAAAATACAACAGTCACAATATTCTCTTTCATATCACCATTTTCTATTCGAGCTAAATATCTCGTCCATTCCAAACCACTCATTATATACCAATGAGAAGATGGTAAATTTTACACTTGAAGAAAATATAGACATTTCATGTAATCTGGATAATCTATCGAGGACGAGCTCTAGATAAGATGTGAAATACAGTGCTTGATTGCATAGTCTTGGATAACAAATTCCTTTCCATTGTCTTTCCAAATAAAGGTGTGATGGTTCCTCCACTTGCCTCAAGTTTTCCCATATCAAATATTTCTTATATTCATCTTCACATTTGACATGTCAACATTACTCAAAAGATTTCCATCCGATAATAGATTTATCCTCACCATTTACAATTTTCTTATCATACACCTTTTATGCATGCTTCTCTATTGTATCTAACTTCATCTTCAATTTCACTACCTTGCCAAGTTTCCAACTACGTATAATGCATCTAAATTCTTTTGAATTCTCTCGCATTTGTTGTAGGTATTGGTTCAATAAATGGTAATTTTGAGACCCATTCTGGTTGGAAGTGTATCCCTATTTCCCATTGGCCTTTTTTCTTTTTTTGTGAATGGATTGTGTCATCTTCCAAAGAAAAGATTTTGACATTTTTATTGCCATTTCCAGTGAAAATGCATTTATCTTGTTAGGATGTTTAGACACTTAGGAGTTTGTTAAGATATACTTGGTCTAATGTGTCGTTAGGTAAAAGTGTGTTTCTTTATTATGCATTAGTATGCATTTGTAGTCAGGAAATCCGATGGTCACGATATGTTCATGACATAGAGTGATATGACGATTCATATTCTCCTCGATCTTAACGACCATTGATCCGTGGATTAACACCTAGTTGGTCCATGATCTCTATTTAAAGAGCATGGAGGGTCATTTGCTGATGATCAATTGTGAGCACCTCTCTTGTAAAATATCTCTATAATTTTTTTCTTTTGCATTAATAAACTGCTCCAAGTGGCCGCATTGGCTGAAGCCGTGGATGTTTCCCCGTAGGGGTTTTACCACGTCAAAACATTGATGTGTTGATTTTTGATCTGGTTGTGTGAGTGGTTACTGAAGGTGTTCTTCCTTTGTTGGATTACCTGTATTGTCGAATATGGTATCAGATCCTGTTTGAAGACCCACTCCCGTTGTAGATCGAGATCGTGAAGCTGAGTTGCATGATTTATAGTTTCTGCAATTTATGTACATTTTTGGGATAAGAGGACCGTTCCATTGCACTTGCAGCACTCGTTTCAGTCAGGAACACTTTTCATTTCACTCGAAAAGGTTTATGTTTTCCCAAGATACAACCATTTTTTCATTTCACTCGAAAAGGTTTATGTTTTCCCAAGATACAACCATTTCTGCTATATATGGAGGTATAAAGCCTGAATACGCCCTTTTTAAATTTTTCTAGAGTATTATTTCGGTTTTATATTGTTTGTTTCTGGATTACTACTCTTTTAGATCTGCGTATGCTCTTTTTCTCGTGCCCTGTGCGATCTCGAAAAATCAGAAACAGATAAGAAAATGTGCATTTTCCGGGTAAGCTAACTGAGATCTAATCCTTGTTGACATTGAGAAGCGAAATTTTTTTCTTCTATGAAAATAATTTTTGATGAGCATGTTCTCCAAGGACATCAACAAAAAACAACAAAAACACCTCCAATCATCCTACTAAACAATACAATATGTTTTACAACAACAACAACAACAACACGCCCAATCCTCCCGCTAAACAATACAATATCTTGTTCAACAACAACAACAACAACAATCCTCCTGCTAAACAATACACTGTGTTTTGCTAGCCCACTTGGTTAAAAATTGTCTTAATAAGTAAGAGGTCTTGAGTTCAAGTCTCTTTTTTTGTTACTTTTTTTGAAAAAGTTCATGCTCCATTGTAAAGTGTATTTCACT
>CBVK0100502303.1:0-10769 GCA_900067695.1 Picea abies | reverse complement strand
CTCTGTCTCAGATAGGAACCACACACCCCTCTCAGGGGCTCTCTCTAAGGGTTGTGTCTTGGAGAATGTCTCACGTAGCTGCAATCATCAACAAATAGTCCCTTGAGGACACATGGTGCAATATTCTTATATTATGTAAACTGCCTAATCCATTGTGATTTATAACCTCCTAACTCATTATTACGTTTACAACCTTGTTTGCCACATATCCACTTACAATATTTTCTTGCACTCAACATGGATAGACTCTTCACCTCATAACATAGAAGAATTGTGATCTTTGAGAATAATATTTACAAAATTATTAATATTGCGACATTTAAAACCTAGGACTTTGGGGTTGCAAATAGTCATTAATCATAAAGTTTGATTCTCTTTAAAGCATAGTTACTGTATATGAATTTGGATTCAGATTCAGATTCGCTACAATTCAAAAAAAAATATATTTGAAAAATTCAATTCGAAAAAAATATATGGTGCTTGGTCTACACATCTATGGTGCTGATGGTTCTTTCACTGAGGACCCTGCTGAGCTTCCAAGTATGTTTATTGCTCATTAGTCTGTTTTTATTTCTTATGCTTTGACGGATGAGATATTTTCTACTTGAGATGCTTGTTGTAGGGTTGTCCCTCACAAGGTTTCTAGTGGTGATTGGGACCGGTTGGATTGAGACTTTTAAAGGGATGAGATTTATGCAACCTTGACTTCTATGCAGAATGNNGGGATGAGATTTATGCAACCTTGACTTCTATGCAGAATGGCAAGTCCCCTGGGTTGGATGGTTTGTCGTGTGAATTCTACAAGTCCATGTGGGACTCCATTGGTTATTACTTCTGTTGTATGGCCTTGGAAGTGTTTGTAGGCGGTCATCTCTTTGAATTTCTTAATCAGGGGTTGATCAAACTCCTTCCAAAGAATGCGGCGAAAGATTCCATTAGGGTTTGACGGCCTATCACATTGCTTACAAAATAAATCATTGCTAAGGCATTGGCTTTGAGGATTCGTTCAGTAGTTAGATATGTGGTGCGATAGGAGTAGATTGGTTTTGTCCAAGGGAGGTTCATTCTTGATACTGTGGTTTCTGCTTGGGAGGCTTTGGAGTGGGCTAGGGAGTTTGGTTAGTGCCTTATGTTGAAGATTGATTTCGACAAGGTTTATTATCGGGTTGATTGGTACTTCATCTTTGAGATGTTGATTTGTTTGAGTTTTGGACATCATTGTGTGGCCATGGTGAACACCCTTTTCACTGATGCCTCGGCTTTTGTTTTCAATCAACAATGCCTTATCCTCATGGATTGCTCTTCATAGGTCCATTCGCTAGGGATGTCCTCTGGTCCCATATTTATGTGTTGATTATTGATGCCTTGTGTTATTTTTTGGAGGTAGTTAGCTCACATTGCGGGGTAGGTTAGGGTATTTTGCTTCTAGATGGTTCAAAAAAGGCTAATAACCATTCTATTGATGATTCTCTCCTCTTTGTGCGGTTGATCAAGATTTTGTTGACGGGTTTCTTGTATGCTTGGACACCTTTTGCACTGCTTCAAGTGCAGTGGTCAGTCCTTGCAAAATGATGTTTGGCTTATTGGGTAAGATTCCCCTCCTGAGTGGATCCTTGTTGCCTGGTCTTATATTCATGCCAGAGTCATTGTTCGGTGTTTGGCCACCCCCTTTGTTGTTGGTTTGTCACTTGTAGCCATGTGGAATTGGTGCTTATAAAGGTTGTAGAATAAGTTACATGTTTGGCATCATAAGGATGCTTCCCTAGCAGGGCTCAGTTTCATCGGCTTGAAAAGATTCTAAGGGCATACTTGTGGTCTAAGTATGGTGGGGAGTGGGGTCTTCCTTTGGTTCCTTGGGATGTGTGCACTATGCCCAATGACAAGGGGGCCTTGGTTTGATTGATGTTGTACCTCAGGGTAGTATTCTTGTAGCCAAGTGGGTGGTCTGATGCCTTGACGGTTCCGTGCCTTGGTATGTTTTGTTTCAGCATTAGATGCTTTTAGCACAACATTTGGGTAAGGTTCGGGGGGTCTTTGTTTTATGTGACATTATTTCTACATCCCATTTATTTTAGGTGATGGGATCACTTATCTTTAGGAGCATTTGGTTATCTTGAAAAGTTGTTTTAGGTCCAATCTAATAGCATTGGGAGGGCAGTCGGTTAGGTTGGGATCTAGCTTGTCAATCAATTTGGAGCTGTAGGGAGCAGGGTGATCGTGTTGTGGAGTTGCCTTGCTTCCAGGCATGTAGGCTATGCAGGAAGGGCATTTTCTTCTGGAGAGATTTGTGGGATCCTATTATTCACTGTTTGAAGGAGTGGCACCCTCTTGCACAGGAGTATCGTCTCCTCACCTCTAACTGTCTTTCAGTTATGAATTATGAGCCCTTATTATGAGTTCTAAGTTGTTTAAGATGAACATTGGTGTGCTTGGGCTGTTTTCGAGGGACTAAGGGTGGATCTTTGGTTGTATGCTTATTCAATATGACTCTTGTTGTATGTATGCATCTCTTCCTCAGAGACATCCTCTCTCTTCGGTCCTTAATGCTCTTTGGGTAACTAAGGATCAGAGGAGCATTGGGTTCGTCGTCATCACAGTGTTTGGTCTGTTTGGCTGTCTTATAAGTTGAGATTTTTGCTTGGCTGGTGATTTATTGGGGGATTCCATCCAAGGCCACGTTAGCCAAGAGGGGTCTCTTGGATGGCCTTTGTCTAGTTTGCCACTCTTTAGACACTGTCAAGCATAATCATTGGGAGTGCTAGTTTGCCAAGCGTTGTTGGAGTTGTTTTCACGATCAACATTCTATGTTACTTTAGGGCAGGATTCATTGGCACGTTGCTTTCTTTGGGGATTGATGCTCTTCTATTCATGATGCTTTCATTGGGATTTGGCATTGGTTGCAGATATCGGCTTTGTTTGTTCTGTGGAAACTCAAGTGCAAGTTTGTTTTGGCTTAGGAGTCTAGTTCTTTGTCAGCCTTTAGTTTTGCATGGAGAGATGAGGTTTGCCATCAGCTTTTGGAAAAGGGAGCTATGCTGATCAAAGATGTCCAATCTTTGGAACCCACATAGTATTCTGCTTTAGTAGCTCCTAGGAAGAGTTTATGAAGTTCATTGTATATACCCTTCTGCTTTTTGCATTTTTGATTGGAAATATTTTTCTGTAAATATAAGACATTTTTCAAAAAAACTCACAAATAATTCAAACTTTTAGGAAAAAAATATGGAATCTAGATAGTCAAACTTAAATACTCTGCATTCTTCATTGAAACTTGAAAGTTGAACATAAAAAGTAATATCATTAACATGTCATATGATATCAACTTGGGCAAATGACATGTCAAAAACATATTTTAAATTTAAAGTTTAAGCGTGTCTGTCAAAATTACAAATACAACATCATGGTTCATAAATCATGATTCATAAATGAGAGACTTGATAAAATCTCAAAGTTTGTTGCTGATCTCATCTCCATCACTATCATGATTCACTAGCATTGTGTTTCATGATAGAGGCATCATCATGCCAACACTCTCCTCTAGAATATCTATAAGCAAAACATCTGTCTCATCTTTCTGATCATGACCTCTAGGTGTGGAAGATGATTCACTACTGATGCTCCAAAAATTACACTAAATGCACCAAATGCAGGGAGGACTTCTCATACTCGAACTGAATGTCTTACCCTCCAAAGATTTCATCCACAAGTGTGAAATGCAATGGATACTAGCCATATTTGGCAATCTGTTAGCTCCCAGTTGGTTTCTCTTCTTGTTATGGATAAACTCATGTGTAATCCAACTCCTCCCTCCTGTAGGTCGATGCACTAGTGACTTATTTTTTAATAGGAAAGTAAAGTTATACAAGTTCAAGTATTTGCATGTTGCAACTTCGAAACAAAAAATTATGAGGCACTAGTTTCCTGACACAACACCCTGATTGCAAATTGTGCTAGCTGTGGTGTCTCATGTCGATGGAACACCCACCACTAAGTAGGGGTGTTATCTGTGAAAGGTGTATCCTTTGATACCCAAGCTATAGTGAAAGCATGGTCGATCCCTTCAAGGTATGTTAGGGATTATAATCATATTTACTGTTGCTTGTCAGGGTTAGGATACATCCTCTCCCTACAAGCAATACTTGATGATATCTTTATCCTTGTGTACGTGAAAGTAATTAGGTGCTAGGAAAACCCCTGTAATATGTAATTCCTGTTAACATTGTCCACCTACTGTCCACAATCTCCCATATTGGCTGATGTTGTGATTCATCATTATTACATACTATTGCTATGTGTTCTATTGTCTCATCCATGCTGAAATTTCTGGATGCTAGTGTTTTAATGCAAAACAGAAATTTCACCTCTTTCCTAGAGGTTTCCCAGATCTCAATCCTGTGAGTTTTCAGCCTTAGGGCTGTTATGAAATACATACAAAACAGGAGCAGCAGTGGACAAAATTTCAATACATAACAACCCCAATCATCAAGGCAATCCAAGAGAAAAGATACCAAAGTGTTCTGGTAGGCTAGGGCAATCTTATCATGTATAAACCAGATCTGAAAACAGTTATTTACAGCTGTAAATACAGCAGCGAAACAGCCCTTATCTTCTTCAATTAGAATGTTAAATCACTTAACATAATCACTCTTAACTTATGTCAAATCAGGTAGACATATATAGCCGGAAGTTACAAACCATGAAGAACATAGATGGCTGAAAATCAAATCTGCAATTTACACAAGAAATGGACAGTTGGAAACTTCATTAATATGTAAAAGATGAAGTTCATGTACATACCATGTCCTTATCACAAGGCGAGTAAAATTCTCTAGCTCTCCAAAACCCTAGCTAGGGAAAACAGTGAAAACCCTAGTTCAACCAAGGAGATCCAACAAGCATGAATCACTCAAGCAAAAACCCTAGTTCAACCAAGGAGATCCAACAAGCATGAATCACTCAAGCAAGCCCTCCAACGAAAGACATCTCCTCTTCTTCTCTTCTCCAAGTACGACCTAGGGTTTCTTTGCAAAACCCTAATCTCCAAATCTCCAAGGGACGAAATCTTAACCCTAGACTACAAGATGCTCCAAGAAGATCAAGAAACCCTAGCAACTCCAAGAGAGTGAGAGATAAAGTACTTAAGAAGATCCAAGAGAGAGAGGAAGATTGAGTGCACTCCTCTTGATCACATCTCTACACAAGAATGGACAATAATGATGAGTGAGTGAAGAAATCTCTCTCTCTCTCTCTCTCTATATATATATATATATATAGATGAGAGGTAAGGGAGGCCAACAATACATATGTGGGCTAATGCCTTTACAAACAACCTTTGATAATCACATGTTGGCTCACACATGTGGAGTGCTACACTCCAAGGGTACACATGTCAAACTTCGAGGTGATGTCGCCCACAAACAAGGCCCCAAATGCAAGGGTGCTCCACGAGGAGTGTCCAATGCTCCTCCTACAAGCCTCCAAACGCTCCATCAATCCTCACAAACCANGGTCCAATGCTCCTCCTACAAGCCTCCAAACGCTCCATCAATCCTCACAAACCATGTACTCCTTTGGGTCTACTTCCCTTGTATGAACACTGTGGCAACCTTGGTGTCCCCGAGCCAACTCCAAGCCTCCATACATGAATTGAAGCTACCTAGTGTTGTTTAGGCATTGATGCCCTCCTTCAAGATGTAAAATACTCCTCCTACGTAGGGTGTTCTCTAGGCAAGCAACCATCTCCATGTGGTCATCATGAAGGACATACCCAAGTTGTCAAGAGATCTCTAACACCCTAGCAAAGAATGCGAGGCAAGCACCCAATTGAGGTCAAGCAACAACTGAGTAAGCCATCTCCAATGTGCAAGTCCATGATGGACCATCTTCCATGTTCAAACCCGTCACGGATCATCCAGGGGCTGAACATACACCATGTTCCCCAAATCTCATGAAACACCCCCAAACATGGTGTAAACACTTTCTAAATGACCCAAAAGCTAATTGTCCATGCCCTTGTATATAGAACCCATGCATGCAACATCAAAATCAACCATCCTTAAGATTTTCACTATAGGCTCACAAATAGATATATATATTTTTTTGCAAATGACCATAATGATTCATTGAAGATTGTATGCTATGGCATTCTACTATTCATCAACTCTTTATTGCATACAAATCATTACAGGTTTTTGCTCTAACACCCTTGACAATGCAATGTAATGGGTGGTAAACCTAGTGCCACTAGTGTTGAGTAGATTTTTAGTTTTGTATTTTTTGAATATACTCAAGCTCAATTGATGATTAAGGAAGAATTTTGTCATTTTTTCTTGCTTGATATATATTTCCTTGCACAAAACTTATTTTACCAATGTCATAAAGGGTTAGATCTATACAATGCGTTGCACAAGGTGTCCAAAATAGCCTAGGAAAATGCTCCACCAATAACTCACTGATATAGACATATTTGAATGTATTGCTAATGACAAATTGTACCACTTTGTCCTGGAAAAATTTGCGTCCCTCAGTATCTCACACAACTATTCACTAGATTGTGCCTTGTTCATACAATCAATGGTAGACAAATGAATTACTCCCTTAGAACAAGAAGCAAATGTGTTCACAAGGGGTCTAGACTGTAGATTGGTCCAACTATCACTCACTATAGTGTCCCATAGATCTCTTATAGGTTTAATTCTTTCCTTCATTCTATGCTTGCTCCTCTCAACTCTTGTGGTCCTTAGAATTTCATAGCTTGGAGATCCATATGTGGGGTCAAAATGTGTAGCCTTCTTTAACAGGTCTCAAAATAAATGGATTCTGATAGTATTGAAAGAGATATCATACCCAATGAAAAAATCATATACAACATCATCTCATCCTTTCTCTCCATGGTCCCAATCTTGTTGCAATGTTTGTTGGGCTACTTTTTGGATTTGGTAGATTAGGATTACTCCCGAGTCCATATGGCATAGATGATGATGTTGATTGGACGAAAGTTCTTGCTGCTGTTTTTTTATTCTTTTAATCCGCATAATTCATTACTCGAGGAAACCCACCAAGCACTTCCCCTCATTCCGAGGATGATACCTAGGGTAAATCGGATTCTATATAAGCTCGAAGCTTTGTCATGTCACTTATGGGAATAGAACCTGAGTGGGGAGGTGTTGGCACACTCTTTCACCCTCCAATCAGATCTGATATAAGTGTAAATTAGTGATGGAAAAGTGGCTAATTCAAGGAGAGAATGCCCCTAATGTCATTGGCAAACCTCCTCTCCATTCGGGCTAGTGCATGTCAACTTCAAGGGGGAGTCCCTAGGTACCTTGCTGCTGATTTGGATCTTATTTTCTGCAAAAGAAACGCAAAAAACAACACCCAACTTTGTCTTGGACAGCATGTGAAACCGCCCAAGACGTTAGGAAAAAGATAGTATAAATCACTTGGAAGGATCCTGCAGTGTTAGTGTGAGAAAGATGAATAGAAAGAGGAAGAGAAAACCACTTAAAAGATCGAAATTAATCACAATATGCGGCTATGAACTACTAATTAATGCTCAAAGTAAGAACACGATACTGACAAGAACGAAAGCTCGATACAAGCACAACCCTTCTTTATTAATGACTCGCAAAAGGGCTGATTGCACCACAAAAGACAAGTGAAGAACCGATACAATTGTGATCCTTGCACAAAGAAAGAGTAGATAGACGAGAAGAAGAATGAGAGAAGAGAGAGAAACTTTGTATGTTGCTGCTGCAAATATCCGACCTCAAACAATGGAGAGCTCTCTCCAATATATAGATCTATGAGGGCACACTTCCCAATCAAGCACAAGAGGGTGCACATGTGGATAAATCTAGAAGGTAAGGCACATGAATGAGGTAAGCATGAGTGAATAATGCGCATGGGGAAGAGAAGGCGAGTGAGAGAAGTTAACTTCCACGTGTGAGGGTTATGGGCACATGAGAATTTAGAATATGCACACTAAGATACTCAATGCGCATGGGAGGATGAAGTGGCATCTCAAGGAGATGAAAAGGGACACGTGTGGAAGCTAGGAGGGAGGGAATAAACACATGGAGTGAAAGGAAGAGTGAATAAGTAGAGAGAGGAGGCATAGCAAAGGGAGAATAAAGGAATTGCACCCTGAAATATAGGGAGGAGGTGCACACGAGAGTAAGGGAGACTAGATGATGCTTGTGTGAGAGAAAGAGAGATTAGGGAGGCACATGAAGGAGAGATGCGCTAGGAAATAGGAGAGGGAGAGGGAGATAGCTCATGCATGGAGAAAGGGAGTGGAGTGAGCTAGAGAATGCACCACATGTGTGAGAGGAAGAGGAGGAAGGGAGGCACACGAATGCACCACATGTGTGAGAGGAAGAGGAGGAAGGGAGGCACACATGAGAGTGGATATATGGATAATGAGGGAGTAGAACATGCACCAAGGTTTTAAGGAAGAAGATAGCGGATGGAGGAGAGGAATGGAAGGGGATAGTGCATGGAAGGGCTATAATTGGACAAGGGAGAGTGAGGTGCATGCCAAGGGAGGTAATGTGCCCTAATTAATAGGGAAGAAGCACATGAGAGGAATAAAAGGAAATTAGGGAAATTAATGCTCGGAAAGTAAGTAATGACGAGTGAAGTGAAGAGAGGTAAGTGAGTCTTTAATTCGCCCAATCACGCCCATGTGGTGTGCCACCTCATCCACACACCCCCTTCATTAATTATTTTTCAATTAATTGTTTTATTCCTTGGAAAGTGTGCCCCTCTCATTAATTGAGCCACCCAACTGCCACATGTCACACTGCATCACTGCCACTTATCGGAATTTGACCCTGCCACTTGTCATCTTTGGAGACGACCACCCCTACTATAAATAGAAACTACTAAAAATAGAGGTCGGGCCCTAAAAAATAGGAAACTGCCAAATTTGTCCAGGATGATTAGGAGATCACTGCCAAATTTGTCCAGGATGATTAGGAGATCACTGCCAAGTGTTAAATGTCTAAAAATAGACATTGCTAAAAATTGAATCCCCCCGCATGTCAATGATATCATACTCATTAGATTCGATTCTTAGTGAGGATTCCAAATATGTGATCAGAATTGACATGTGAGCCTAGGTGCTCCACCTGCTAAAAATAGAAATACTGACAAGTCATCTTGGCGAAGGTCCAATATACTGATAATGTCTCAAGG
The DNA here is from genome assembly GCA_900067695.1 of Picea abies. Taxonomy (NCBI): domain Eukaryota; kingdom Viridiplantae; phylum Streptophyta; class Pinopsida; order Pinales; family Pinaceae; genus Picea; species Picea abies. Next base: position 1,571 of record CBVK0100502303.1, on the reverse strand, counting down.
ATCAATACTCTACGCTCAGAATCGTGATCTGAGGCCTGGAGCTCAACCTGATAAAAATAGAAAGTACCTACATGATCCCCCAAAAAAGTGTCATTGGGCTCACGCAAGGACCAATACTGTATGCTCAAAACTATCATATGAGTCTCCGGCCAGTTCTCCTAAAAAGTAGGGCTCCTGCTAAAAATAACAATCTCTTTCCGATCCATGTAAAACTGCACTAGCTCTATCTCTGAAGCAAAAACAACCACCAACCAGTCCTATACCTGTCTTTGATGGGAACCAACCTCTGGCTCACACAAGTGCTCAATCTGGGTAAAATCTCTGAATGCCAGCCAAAATAGACTATGTTGGCTCTTAACCCTTTGGATCTCTAACGAAGAAAGTCCAGGGGTTAACAGGAGGATAACACTCCATCACACAACCACTTGAGCTAGACCCTATTAACATTTCTTCTCCCCGTTGTTGTATAAAAAGTGAAATCTCTAGTCTTGAGAGGTGTCTTGCACTCTTTTCCTCTTTGTTGTTTGGGCTTCTTTTGCTTTGGTCATAGCTTCAATTTCTAATCTTAGTCTCTCCTTTTCCTCCTCTATCATTTTACATTTTCTCACTCCTCCAACAAATTCACGAATAATATCGAGCAAGTGATCTCTTCCTTGGGTTATGGAGGTCCTGCAATCTTTGTCACAAAGTTTTCAAAAAATAGTGCCATCTTTTTGAACAAGGTATTTCCATTCAGGATATTTTAACACCTTAGGGGGTAATGTATTTCATTGGTTCAACGCTCAAGCATAGTAATTAAAAATTTGAGATAACAATGAGCACTCCAAAAGTTAGAACTTAAAAATGCTACATCCACATCATTGAAAAAACTTAAAAAAATAAATTGTTAGTATTTGAGCTTGAGGGCATGAAATAGAAATACTCTCGAGTCGTAAATTGAAATTCGTCTTGTGATTTTGTAACACAAAAAAATACAGACCATTCAGTGATGGAAAGGGTGCACTATGAACTTTTACATTGCTTTGCTAATTTAATAATGTGAAAGGGGACACCATTTATCTCTTCTTGAGTTGTTTCCACTATCAAAGGAGCAACGGATGAATGGATATTCGAGTGAACAAACCAATTTGGTTCATAACAATGGTATTAGAGCCTAGTCTCTGTTAGATTACCTATTGTTTCAAAGATCTTCTCCTTTATACGTGGGTGTGCAACGATAGAGATTGCAGAGCTAGAGAGAGAGGGCACAATGGTGAAGGGATCCTCATGGGGCGAGTTTACCTTATAGTCCCTTTTGTCTTTTTTTTTTCTAAATTTTTTGAGAGAGCTACAGTGCATTCATGATGTAGGGTGCATGCCTAAGAGCATCTTTTATTGTTAGAAGGCGTACTTCCCTAGGTGAGTGCTTTAGTAGTGGAGTGTCATAAATGTTGGAGGTTTCTTGTTAAGCCTTTAACCATAGCCCTTATCATTATCTTTACATTAAATATAGTTATTGTTGAAATTAATGCAGCTGCAAGAGCCATTCTTTGGAGGATGGAAAAGACCCTAGCTGTAGACTAGGGCCCCCA
>CBVK0100502302.1:0-10770 GCA_900067695.1 Picea abies | reverse complement strand
ACTTGGTGTGTCCTTGGGGGCAAGTCTCGAGTCAAGGTGTTGTCACCTAATCCTCAACTCCTCCGTCTAAGCCAACTCCTGGAGATGACAAGGGGGGTAGTCCCTATGAGAAATAAAATAAGGCTTTGTCTAATCTAAGAAAATAAAGCACTTATTTCTAGGAGTTTATAAATTTTGAACACAAGATAAATTTAGCACAACATCAGATTAACCAAAAAAAGGATACTGCCTATGCAATCAACCATGGAATTTTATCAATCATCACATAAAATAGAGATAAGCATTTGCATATATTAGACAAAATAGAGATAAACTTTGAAAGACCAGTGCCAAAAATAAAGCAGTAAAGTGTGATGTGATGAAAGTGTCGCGTTAATTTTATCTTAAGTATTTTAATTAGGGTATTTGGTGTTATTAGAATTTGGGGTCCCCACTCTTTGTGTGCAAAATTGAATCCTTCCTCGTTGTGTATTATTCATCAATCTAAAACTTGTCGACTGGGTGTGATGCAGATCCAACGAGGCGAGTTACCAAGTGATTTGACACACTCCACCCAGGGTAGAGGTATTAGATGAATAAAACCACTCAGCAATTGTCCTAATTATACTAGCATTCACTATTCAAATCTTTTCTGGGTCATCGAAACACTTGAGCATGACAACGGGCTTGCATACTCAAATTTGAATAGTTGGGGTTTATTCCAATAACTTTGCAAAATTGAAACTAACAATAAGAAAACCTAGAACTTGCAATTGGTTTTAAGACTTTGATTTAAGTGATGTGAGTAAATTTTATCTTGTTTATGCATGAGAAACTAAAATAACTCAAAGAAATGGGAAACAACCCCAAAAAGCAAGAAAACACACAAAACACCAGTTTCCCCACCAAGGGCAGGGGAAACAACTAAAGACGAGCTTTGTGGTTTGCTAAATTTATTACAAGATGAAACTACTTTTATTTTTTAGAACACTTGACCTTTATATGGAGAGATCAAGTGTTTTACAAAGCGTTTATGATAGAAAAATCAAATGCAAATCTCCCAGGAGAACTGGGAGGGTCCTAGAAGGGGCTAAACTTCAAAAGTTTAGCAACATTTCCTCTTGTACCTGTCATATATGCACTAAAATAGGAAGGTATTAAATGAAAAAGATTACCAAAAACAATTTAATAGTGTCTTCGATCAACCCCTAAAAAAAGTGAAAAAAATTCTAAGTTAAGCTATACTAAAAAAAGGGAAAATTAACTGAGTGATAGCTAAATAGCTAACCTCCTCAGGATCTTATATGCTGATATAAAATCAGAAAATAACAGCAACCTAACTTCCATATTTATACTTTATAAAACCAAGTAAACTTTTGCCTATTACAAGCCTAAACAATGCTAGGAATTTGAAGGCTAGTTAGAAGCAAAACTAAGCTAGATCTTGACAAATAGATGAATTTACTTTACACAACTCATATCCAACTTTAAAGGCTGCATGAAATTGATATAAAGCATATTTCAACCTTTCAAGATAAATGAAAACCTTGCATGCAATAGAAAACCAAAGGACAAGAAGGTTTTCCTTTTTTTTTAATTTTGAGAGAGAAGGGGGAATGAGAAATTTGAAACCAGGAACTTGGGCGATGGAGTCAGAATTGAAACCAGGAACTTGGGCGATGGAGTCAGAATGTTGTGTTGAAGAGGGGTATCCTTCATTTCTTTGCACTTGAAGATGTTAGAGGTTCAAACAAGATCCCTCCACTCCTCCAAGATAGATAACCTATAAACTTAGAAAACCGTTGCAAGTGAAACATTAAGATATCCTACACATGCATCTATGAAACATATAATTAAAGCAATAATAACATGAATTCAAATATTAACTTGTGAAAAAACAAGGATTATAAATACAATATAGTTTACTAATACCTTCTTTCAATGGAAAAATAATAAATTCTAGCAAGAGACATTTACCATACTTTGAGAACCATAATAGGAGTAGATCCTCCACACATTTGCACAAAAGAACACAATGAAGCTCCAAAGTCTTTTTATTCTTTTAATCAAATGGAAATGATACAACACAGTATTCTTCCCATGAATTCTATCCCTAAGGAGGGAGGAGTCACCTTTCTTATATAGGAGAAAGAGTGATGATTCCCAAGTGTTGCATGTGCTAGGGTTAGGGTTTAGAACTAGGGAAAGCGTGAGTGAGAGGGAGTTGTGCATGAGGGAAGAGGAGATGTGTGGGTGTGAAGGGAAGATGTGTGTATAGTTAAGTGGAGGTTTATATAGGTGAAGCGGAGTGGAAGTGAGGGTAAGTGCGAGTGAGGGGAGATGAGAGGGAGCGAGTTCGAGTGGGAGGGGAGTTAAGGAATGTGTGGGTCCCTTAACTAATGCACTAGGGTTTAGGAATGCGCCACTTAGGAAAGGGAGTCGAGTTCCCTCATTGGGATCTCCTCCTGACTCCAGATCACCTCAATCATGTGGTCCCTACCTCAGTTAAACTCGCCCAAGGCCTCAGTCAACTGGGGACATGGAAAAAACATGTCTCAATCATGTTCCCCAGCTCTCCTAAAATTTAGGAGATTTAATTAATTACCCCTTTTTCGTATTTTTTGAGTAATATTGAGTTTTTAGTGATAATAATCACTTTTTTTCCTCGAAAGATAGGAAATAGGGGTTTACATGGTGTTTTAAAATGACTGTAAATATGTCATCTGATAATATTTGATGCTATATTTTTTACATTTATTGACTCAGAATTAATAAATTCCATTTTTAGTGGAATTTAATTAATTCACTGAAAACTTAAAAAAAAAACTATCAAACCTAGCGGCAATTTCCAAATGAATCATACACTATGTTCTAGTATGAGCTCATATATATTTCTACACTATACATTGAATTTTCCATGCCAAACCCTGCTTGCCAGCACACACTCTGGCTTTGGAGCTAAGTCATTTGAGTGAAAAAACTTAGAAATTATTTTTTCTTCTCACNNNNATCTCTCATACTTAGGACATTTATTACAATGGTGGAAATGTAGAAAAAAAGGGGTCTTTTAAAGACCTACTGAACTCTGTAATCTGCAAATATGAGCATTGCTTGCTCACTATCTGGCGGATCTTCAGAAATCCAGCTTGTGCAAACTAGTGGATAACAGGTACAACAAGCTATAAGGATAGATTGTGATAGTCAGAGTTCAATTTTTCTGGCGAAGAACTCATCTTATCATTCAAAGACAAAGCATATTGATATTCAATATCACTTTGTGAGAGAGATGGTTGAAGAAAAGAAAGTGTAGCTGATGAAGGTGGACACTTTGAAGAATGTTGCAGATTCATTAGAAAACTATGTGAGCATTGATAATTTCTCTTGGTGTAGAGGATAAATGGGCATTGTTTCCCTAGTTTGTTGATTATGTAACCCTGTAACACCCTCTACGAAAGGAAAAAAACAAGTGGGAGGATGTTGGGTATGTGTTATATTATTTGCACGACTAGCCCTAATGTCTACTACATTGCACTAGTCACATAAGGGGGTTTGAGGGGTGGCTGCTAGGCCCCCCATTCAAGGGTTGCATGGGGTTTGGGGGCATCTGCCTCGATAATTTTTTCATTGGAAAATGTGTCGCATTTTTTCCTCGTGTTTTGTATCACCTCAATTTTCATGTCCATTGCTGGGAGGTTTTTCAACACATGGTTTTTCCGATGGTTTTCTATTTCAAGTGAAGGAATTAGGGTTGTTGAATAATTTTGGTCATTGGTTTAGGTTTTTGGATGTCGTTGGCTCCTATATGTATATTGTATTGCAAACAATGTATCACTATGAATGAATATAGAATATGTTGGTTTTCTCTTTTTGGGTTTCAAGGGGGAAGATCTATGTGTAATGTGTGTATTGTTGGGCCCTTCATTTTGTTGAATAGAAGTTGTGCATGACACATTGCAACTTCATTTTGGAGAGAAGAAGTTTTACAAGCTACTGAGGAGTAGGACAACAGACAAAATAAATAAACAAAAAGTGGTTGGAAGGACAACGCAACATCAGTTAGAGGAAGGAAGTTGGAACAAGATCAAGAAAAGAAAGAACTCTCGGGTTCTCAACCAACAAACCTAAAAGATCAGATTATATATATGAGACCAATGTGATTGTAATAGGATAATGGATAATGAAGGATTAATAGGTTGTAGTGTTGTTATTGTAGGATGTTATTCCATAACTACCATTGTTATTGTTGTTGTTAGTATTGATGTTGTAATGCAATTTACTATTGTAATGGACAATAATATAGCATACCTGAGTTTGGATATCTAGGTAAGAACTAGACGATCAATGTATCAGAGTTTGGTATTGTCAATATAAATGGAGGGCTAAATTTTGAATACATATCATGTGAATCTAGTCTGAATAAGTGAATTGAATGTTGTTCTGTATTATATTTTTGTAGGATATACTTAAATGATTATTTATGAATGGAAACACAACTTTGTTTCTTTATTCCCAGTTAGGAATTCCTCAGAACTATTACAGGTTTAGTCTATCTTTCACAACACTACAGTGAGTCCTTATAACTAAGAGGCCTGTGTATGTATTCTCCTTACCTTTCCCTCTCTTTCATGTCTCATTTTCACTTTGGTTGAGCCTTCTTCCCTTCCGGGAAGATGAAAATGTCAGTGCTCTAGAATACTTCAGTACCTTTTGTTGGCTCTAAATACCTTTTTGCCAACAAAATGGTTTCATTTCTGGGACCTGTGCTTTAAAAGGGAACTTGTAAGGAGAATGCCTCCATGGATCTATATATCTGAAATTCGACAATGGTGAGAAAGAAATTGTGACTCCTTTATATGGAAGGAAGCAGATTTGCGAGGTAAAAGCAAGAGGAATACAAGAGATTCTATCTTTTACTCAAAAAGATCGAGTGACCAGTACGAGATATTTTGGGTTAAATTTCTAGAAGAACTATTCCATTGGATAGATCGGATCCAAGAAGCTCTAGAATTCCAAGAACACATCAAGAAGACCTATACTTGGGATAGAGAGAATATTGCATCACTTGACCACATGGATCACCAGATCACATGAGGAGTCAATTTATGGGTTCATACAACTCTGGAGGGATACATCGTTGAATTTGTAGCCAAGAATCACCAATCTTTTTCATGCACGGAAGAAATTTTCAAGAGAGGTGCATGCGAAAGAATATTGAGGGAAATTCCCCTGTGGATCAAAGTCTTATTGATGGAGGAGGGGATGATAATTGTTCCCTCAAATGAGATGGAAGCCTAAACACCTATGCTTGGGGTAGGGTGATTTTAGGGTATGACCATGACCTGAGAAGGGGAAAGGGTTCTTTGACAAATGGGGGAAGATCAAAAAATGAACGTAAGAAATGAGTGAGCCTCAAGGAGAGATGCCATTATTGAGAAGTAGTGGCATGAAAAGGTAAAGAAAGAAGCGAGGAATTATGAGGTGTTGAAGAATGAAATCAGATCAAGAGGAATAGATGAAACAAAGAAGGAAGAGTTGAGGAAGGTGAGAAGACTAGAAAGACTGGCTAGTCTAATATTGCAACAGAGATAAGTGCAGAGAGGAAGGAGTCCCCAGACGGGTGGATGAGAGGAAGAATGTGGAGAAGCAAGGGAATATGAAGAAGGTCTAGACCTTGCAGGAGATCAAGAAGATTCAACCCCGATATCAGGAAACATCAGGAATTAGAAGGAGAAGGATGCTCCAGAGGAAGAGAACAAGACACCTCATATCAAAGAAACCCACCCAGAAGTCAGTCGAACCAACCCCAAATCACTCATCCCCCAGGTCTCCTCTATACCCATGGTAAATTCTACATCGCCTACTTATGATATTGCTAGTCCATCGGAGCCAGTTAGTCAGAATTAGTCTATAAGTGTAAACTCTGGTAGGATATTGGGTTTCTCAAGTGTATCACAACCATGACCATTAGGTTTCATTCTAATAGGAGCAGTGAGACCCACAATGGATGGAAATATGGGAGGATTGATCACTCGATACCCATAATTCTAGGGTAAATGGGATAAATATGCAGAGAAACATTAGTTCTTATGTGAATCCATCTGGAGGTCTAGAAGGACTCTCGATGAAAATAAGTTAGTATAGTTTCATACTACCTTGAGGGGTCATGCTCTCAAATGGTACATGAAGGCTATTGTACATGGACTGGAAGGAAAAGGATTCACCCTTGGCCAAGTTCATTTGAGGTTCATCACTGAATTCAAACTACCTCAGTCTGAGAAACATGATGTCTCTGAGTTGTGGAAAATTCAACAAAGGGAAGGAGTGTCTTCCTAGGAATACAATCGTAAATTTAAAGATGTTATTGGGAGGCTAGCACATCCAATTCATGAATCTCACCAGAGAGAATGGTACATCCAAGGATTACTACCTCTGACAAGGATTATAGCCACATTAAAATATTCCTTGGAAACATCGATGAAAATCGAAGCCATGGCATATTATCCAGGGAATCTATGGATGACCAAGCCTCAAATAAATGCAACTTTTTATGAAATTTAGGGACAAATATTGGATTTAATGGAAAAGATTCAAGAATTAACCATGCTTAGACCTGGATGACCTTAGGTTTGGTGCACAGGATGCTACATAGAATGGCATCTGGAAAATGGATGTCCATGCATGAGGGGAATGGGACCTCCTCACAATTTGATGGGGCCTTCTCCGGGACCATCAGGAGGAGTTGCGCAAGTATCTGCAACTCCACCATTTCATACACAAGTACTATACCATACATTCCCAAGCACTCAAATAGCTCAATCAGTGGAATATTGTGAGATTTTTCGGACACATGGACATGTGCCAAGGAAGTGTCCTATTATGCATAAGTACACGACTGTGCCCAATAAAATAAATTGTGAGTTTTGTGCATATACTACCCATGCCACAAATTAATGTAGAGTGATGGACGGACTTGCTGATAGGTTATATCAGACAACGTTCAGAGTAAATGAAACCCCCCAGGATCTAGAAGAGGCTAGGAAGGTTGGGCTGGAGGTGGATTCAGAGGAGGGAGAAATGGAGGTAGAGGGTTGATCTTATGCAAAAAATGGAATGAAGGTAATTTGGATAGAGACTGACCTCATCCAAGATGACCATGGTGCTCTCACTGTAGGAATAATGGGCATGCAACTGAAGACTTCCCATAACTGATCAAAAAGTGGGAATAGGAAATAATTTCATAGGCTCAGAATTGAAAAAGGGAATCGAATGACAACTACCTAAGATCAACATCATCACTCATGGAGGAGAAAAAATTAGGGAAGATGCAGACAAATAGCCCAAGATTCAGAAAGTTGTTCCCAAAGATGACATGTATGACCCTGAAAAACAAAAGTTATTTTTCAAAATTGCAATAGAAATATTCAAGAATATACCCACTCCAAAAATAATGGAGAACCCTCTTAGATATGCCTCTCAACCTAACATTTTGCAAGCCCCTACCTCACCACCGACACCTAGAAAATCGACAATTCCAAGAAGACACCCTGAGTAGTCTCAAAGTGTAATTAATCTTTGGTTTCAATTATTCTTTCACATCCTAGGAGAGGACAAACTTATAGAGAATTTATGCAACACCCTATACCTAATACTTGGCAATGAGGGAACTCCAGAAGCCTTATTAAAGACCAACCTCCATGAGAAGAAAACCCAGATAATACAAAAAAGAAATGTGAGAACCATAAAATAATTTAGATTATAAGCCCAACTAGATGATTTTGAAATGAAATATGTCATGCTAGATTCGGTATTAGATGTCCTACTCAAAAATACCTAGGAAGATTTGGGAAAACCTCACCTAGTATACTCCCCCATCTAGTTGAGAATGGAAAACCAGTACTGCATTTTCCCAGTAGGAAGGCAGGAAAATGTGGAAATAGATGTTGTAGGAGTTAAGACCATAATTGATTTTGAGGTAATTGAAATTATAGGATATAAGGATCCCTACCCTTCTCTACTTGGAATTGATTGGGCATACGATAACTATGCTATCATTGACCTAAATAGGGACACCATGATGTTTGAAGAAGATGCGATAAAAGTAGTGCATCTCTTGGATAATTGTATAGCGCCTAGATATATTGAACCAATAGACCATAATATGGAGTTAGAGGCCCTTGACCAATTATACACCATCACAACAGGTACAAGAATAGATTATCTAAATCCTATTGTCGATGGATCAGTAAGTTGGAGAAGCATACAGTTTGTTGATGAGGATTCAGAAGAAACATTTGATAGTTGGTAGCAAGGTTCATATGAGCGATTCTTAAGGTTATGTGCAACTTTCAGAGCAATAAGATGGATTGGAACCGAGGTAAGAAAACCCTGATATATGATGGTACCTCAGAGGTACATATTTTTCTTTCCATCATGGAAGAAAAGATAGCGGTGGAACAAAGGATCTATGTTCTTGAATTATCCTTGCAAGATACCCCCTCTAGATGGTGGGCCACCCATAAAGCCTAGATTATAAAGTGGAAGGATGCAAAGAAAGCCATCAGATGTCGATTCCAAAGGAGGGATCAGCTGAAAGAAGAAATGAATATAGATTTTCAAGATGTGCAACTGTTCGACGGACAATTTGACCCTAGACTGCATATTGAGAATTTCTTGGAGCAGTGGAGAGTGACAAAAGTACATTCTTACATATGGGTCCATGTATTTTTCCATTCACTGGGGATTACTCCAAAGGACTGGTATATACATGAGGAGACTAGAACACAAACAAGTTGTTGGTAGGCCTTACAAGAACAATTTTGAGAGGATTTCTCCTCTACAAGTAAGTACCCTGAGCTCAACACAATCCTTCAAAGAATCAGGGAAATGCTTTTTACTGACATTTGCAAAAAGAGATCAAGTCCAGTAGTATGTTTTGACCATGTTCATTTGCTTCGGTCTAGTCTGAGCCTTCAAATTAATAAGATAATTGTACCTTTCTATAAAGTTGAGAAATACTTGTAAAAGCCCGATGATTTAGAAGAAATTAGAAACTCAGACATTAAATAAATCGAAGGAAGTAGAGAGATTCAAGATACTGTACCTAGTCACACTTATAGCTCCTATAATCACCCACTGAAGTTGTGGAAATTTAATTAGACAGTGTAGAGAATCATAAGATAGCTTCTATAGGAGACTACTGGGATGAGAAAACTATGAACAAAGTACATAATTTGCTGCGGGAGTATGAATACTTGTTTCCAAAAATGTTAATAGAACTGAAAGGAATAAAAGGAGCCATGAAAGAAATGAAAATAGAGTTAAAACCCATCTCAAGACCTATGAAACACAGGCCATACCAACTTTATCCTAGAATAAGAGAAGGTCAAGAAATGAGTGGATAAAATGCTTGCAACATGGCTTATTTTCCCAATTGAAGAAGTAGAATGGATTATCCCCATAGTTATCCAGAGTAAGTAAGGTACATAAGACATTCGGGTCTATGTGGACTATAGAATTCTGAATTCTGCATGCATTCATGATCCATTTCCTACACCTTTTGGCCATGAGGTGTTAGATCAAGTTACGGGAAAAGAATCTTATTTGTTCACAGATGGGTTATCAAGATGTCACCAAAGTTAGAATTGGAGAGGAAGACAAGAAGAAGACCACATTCATAACTGAATGGGGATCATTTGCATACAATGTAATTCCCTTTGGCTTAAAGAATGCCCTTGTAATTTTCTCTCGAATTTTGATAGCAACGTTTCGAGAATTCATCCCCAAGTTTGTGGGATTATATATGGATGATTGGACGATGTACAACCTGTTAAAATACCATGTGGGGATACTATGGTTAATGTTTGATATATGTCGTGAAATCCATATATCTTTGAATCTACGAAAGTGTATTTTATGTGTACCTCATGGAAATTTGTTAGACCATATTGTATGTAGAGAAGGAGTCCCATTAGACCCAGCTAAATTTGTGGTCATTCTGAACATGCCGCCACCTAAAAGTGCCAAATGTTTGCACTCCATGCTTGGACATACATGATATTACCATAGGTTCATAAGAAGATATGAAACTATCACCGAACCCCTTGAGAAATTGTTGAAAAAGTATGAATTGTTCTGATGGACACCAAAGTGTGACAAGGCATTCAAAATTCTCAAAGAAAAACTAAGTATTGCACCTATCTTGATATTTCCCAATTGAGAAATTGAATTCCACGTACATGTGGATGCATCTGGCATCTCCCTGGGAGCCATTTTAGCGCAACCAAAGGAAGGGAATATGGACGACCCTATCTACTTTGCCAACAAGAAATTATTGCAAGTTGAGCGCAACTACACAACCACTTAAAGGGAAGGTTTAGCTATGATTTATGAATTACAAAATTTTAGACACTACTTATTAGGCTCTCATTTCAAGATTTTCACTGACCATTCTACATTGAAGTACCTAGTCAATAAACTAGTCCTAGAAGGAAGAATTTGTAGGTGGCTACTGTTGTTTCAAGAGTTTTTGTTTGAAGTAATTTTCAAACCAGGAAAATGAAATGTAGGATTGTTGGTGGGCAAAATTGACCATCCGTCAACTGGAAGAACGAGTCTGGTCCATGGTTGTCTAAATAAACCAAGTCGTTTGGTGTAACTCATTCTAATGGGTTTAATGGCTCCGTTGGCCAATCTAAAATCCTAAAAAGAAAAGGAAAACAAAGGAATAACTGAAATAATGCTATCAACTACACACACACACACACACACACACACACACACACACACACACAC
>CBVK0100502300.1:0-10771 GCA_900067695.1 Picea abies | reverse complement strand
ATTCATGTGGGAATCTGTCTATTTGATGCTATTGTTGCTTTAAATGTTTCCAAAAATTTTTAAAAATGAATATTTTTGTATTTTTTTAAGTTTGCCAATATATTGCCGATGTTTTGGCGATAAATACGAAACGATGTTTTCTGGACCCCCGGCGATTTTTTCGCCGATACGATTTTTGTAACACTGCATATACTATATAGTACAGCTTGTTATGCTTACAAGCTTGAAGCAACTACAAATGTTTATGGTGAATTTTAAAATTTTAATATATATATATATACTATTGTCTTCCCCAACCCATCGTCCCCTGAAAAATTTGGAGGTGCGCTCTAGTCATCCTGGGGACGCATCCCCCCGTCCCCGTCGTTCTCCTGTCCCGAAAACCAATGCAACATAGTCTTTTATTTATATCCAAAGCCTAACTCGTTTCCATTTCACTCAAAAGACATAGTTTAATATCTTGAAGGTCAAAAAACAGTATTACAAAAGCATTAGAGCAAAGAGATTAAACTCAAATGATAGAAATATAACTAATTCAATTATTCTATTTGCATTTAGATCACCCAAATCTATTGGTATCCAAGTCCAACATGATAAAGTGAAAAGGCTCATACAATTGCATGCATCATAAATTTCTAGAATTCCAAGTGTTCAATAGTATTTTGCAAGTAAAGCAAGGAAGGGATTGAAAAGAGAACCATTCCATTCTACCAACCTGGAAGAGAATTTGCATGGTATAGCCCCAAAATCCAGCTTTCTTTCTATTTTCTTGCTCTTGATGTCTTTGTAATCTCACTGTATTTTCATTTATATTCTCTCCAGCCCTTTCAGCTGCATATGCTTCTTGTTCTGTATCCATCCTCAGAAAATCGGTTGTCTCATGCTGATCTCTAACGGACCCTTGTTTGTACCACTCATAGCATCCTTCTATAGAAATTAAAGTAGCAAGCTACAGCAATGAAAGATGAAATTGCAAGCATGTCAATGTTTGTCCTTCCAGCTATTTCATTTCTAAAAAGAAGTTATGAGATGTTCCATTCGTTCAAAGTTACAAAATACACATTAAAAAAAATCAGAAGAAGAACAAATTATTCCTGGAATGATTGTTTGGAGTGTACTATGGAGTGTACTAGGGCAATGAAAACTAAAAAAACACTACCAATTTCAACGAAGCTAAAAATGTAAGTGACAAAATATGAGTTTAGAGGAGAAAGAATGTTACCCCAAAGTAAATAATGACTAACGTAAAGGTCCACCTGTTGAACACCAAAACCATAAGTAGAATATTTTAGATATCTTACAAAGCACATATATTATATCTTGCAAGTCTTAACATATGAGATTTAAAAACAAACGACTTGCTGATGGAATTTCAAAGGATATTGCTGATAAGTTGCTCTTCACAAAAGATGTCTTTTTTATTTGTTAGCATAAAGAATTGAAGGTAGATTTCACTCAATTAAAATGATCAAGGACATTACTTCAACAACATTAAATTTGACCACTCTTTAGCTCTAAGCTGAATAAAAACAAAAATTTCTTCTAATATTTGCACAAAGTCTCCAGCAAAAGTCACATATTGTATGTTTTATTTTTTCATTATATTAAAATACCAATTTAGCTTGTTACCTTATGGGTTTTCACGTGGGCCCTAAGCACAAGTTGTGAGACCCCAATGGAAACTTAGGAAAGCTACCCACTATCACCTCAATGGCCTTCCCTTTATTACTTTAGACTACGTGGAATCTAGACTGGGGGGCTTCCTATGGTGTCATGTCCCCATTTTTGGATTCCCTGGCTCTGTGGTTAGAGTGGATTTCTGGAGCTTGTATCAGCCACGTGAGGAGACTGAGACTATGTCATCAGTGACCTCTGAGGGATTTGGAGGAGTTTTATGGGGCCTGCTTAGTTTATTTACCATATTTCATCATCAGGATTGTTTCCGCACAGTTTGTCCTTGGTTTCGTGGCATTCTGACGATTCCCGTAAAATGGGGTTATTATTGGGCATAATTTAATTATTTGCACTAAAAGTAGCATTTTGAGCTTATTACTTGGAGAAACACCTTAGTGTAATAGCTCGTTGGAACTAGGACTAAAAGATCTATAGGATGGGATGATGAGAAGTAACTTTCAGTGGCCGGAGAAGTCATAAAGGTGAATTAATCACTTTATGGGGTTAAAAAGGTGAATTAATAATTAATATTAAAAATAACCTTGGAAAGTCACTTAAATAATTTAAGTGAAGAAAAGAAAAAGTGGGTCTATAAAAGAGGATGAGAGCTCATTCTCTCATCATGATGATTGATTATTTTGTATTCGACCTCTTGGCTTGGAGAGCTCTTAGAGCTTGGGATTTTGAGGGTTTTGGTGAAAAACCCTAGGATTGGTTTCGGTGTTGCAACGACACACCCTAGCTAGTCATTTTGTGGGAAGAGATCACTTTGATCTCTTCATTGTTCTTCATTGCAGAGATTATACTTCTAGTTGGCAGTGAAGTGTTCGAGTTGTGGCTGAGATTTTAGGGTGTGGGGCGAATTAGTGATTGTGGGACGGGCTCCTGTCCTGCTGGGTGCATATTCCTCACTGTTGGGCGTTTCTCTTTGGTATTGGACAGCAATACTAGCAGCTGGGTGCATTTTCCCTTCATTGTTGGGTGTCAATCACTCCTTGGGTGCATTCTTTCACTATTTGGGCGAACTCTAATCTAGAACTGAACCGAAAATACTTGTTGGGCGTGTTCTCTTTCTTGCTGGCCGCATTACTCATTCTATGGGACGGATTACTCTGCTGGTTCGTGGTTATTTTCCCTGACTGGTCTGTATACCAGTGTGTGGGAGTGCTTTCCTTCAGGGAATCAAGTTCTGGGAAGATTATTCCCCTCTTTTGAGCTGTACCTTTCACTGGGGAGGCCGAGCTAGCTGTTGGAGGCTAAGTTAATGTTGTGGCTCGCCTTCCTTCCAGTTTGGGACAAGTTTGTTACTCTTATACTACTGTGCTTCAACCATTATATTCACCGTAGCAGAGACACTCCAGATCTGGCCATTTTCATTGTTATGGTATATCCACATACCTACAGGCAGCGCCTACTCTCATGAACAGGTCAGAAAGATACATTTTATTTACTGTGTGCATTGAAGGCATGACTGTGAGCTATCACCCTGATACATCAGTCCAGAAATAAATAAATAAAGCAGCCATGTTTATTTCTGCATAATTTCTGTGTTTGCAATCAGATTTCTGTAAGTTATTTGCAGCTGTTGCTATTGGTTTTGTTTGGGAATAAAGATAACTACACCTCTTCCGACTTACATCAAAATATCAGTTTGTATTTCTGTGGTTCTTTAATGCTTGTTGTTATATAATTTACGTTCTAAAATGCATAACTTGGATGCAGACGAAAAGGCCGAAGAAGCTTCTTATATGGAAGAAGGATGGCTTTGTTGGTCCTCAGGTGGGAGAATTGAAGTCCACCAACACTTCCCTCCATGAAGAGGGAATTCGTTGAAGACTAGGCCAAGAGGAAGGAGAAAACAATGTAGAGAAATAATCTCCTTCCACTAAGTTATGTTAAGAATAGGTATGAAAGGGAGATTTGGGGTGTTGGACTCCTTCAGAGAATAAATGTGGCCCTTTCGGCCCCTCATGCGGCATTGGCACTTCCCAAGGAAATGATGTGGCATGTCCTCCCTAACGAGAACAATCAAGTCATGATGGTCATCCTTGAGATGCAAGCCAAGAGGAGGTTCAATATCCCAAATCTGTCACTCCTTGAAATGGCAATACTCATCAAAAGGCATGGCATGAGACTATCCTTGGTCAATATCCAGCATTCCTTGATTCTTCTTGGAGCATGGGAGAAGTTTACTCTATATCCTTCAAGGATATTTCGTGGAATTGCATGCAAGAAGGAGGAGGTGATTTACAGTTTGCACTTTGTCTTTCTCCTATCTCATTGGAAATAATTCATAGGTGACTTGGTCAAACTTGATCGATCACCTTTTATTGTATTTTTTTGGAGACATGGTCAAACTTGATCATTCTCACACAATTGCACTCCTATATGCAGTTAATAAGGTAAATAACAGACTTAGTCCCTAAGTTCATAATTGCTATCATGCAAATCTGCACTAGCAGATCTACCTAATAATTATAGGCCATCTAGCCCTATCACTGCTAGATGCCTCTCCATTCGGACTAGCGCTTTTCTAGTCTCGGGGAGGTGTCCCTAGGGGTTGTATGCTGTTATCAAATAAACTAATCTGCGTAAAATCCAATTTGATTAGCATATAAAAAACTCACTCTTGAGGTGCCAATAAGCAGTCAAAAGCAAGGATGAATGTAAATAAAATTAAGAATGGTTGAGATAAGATCCTAAAGACAATTTGTAATAATAGATTAATGGAAACAAGTGAAGTGAATGTGCACCTTAAGTGAAGAAGATTCAAAATAAGTGCACCATAAACTACCATAACATTGCAAAACAACTTAATCAATGACATCCAAGAGGCTCAAAGGGCTAGAACAAAACATAATCATACCAAATCATATATTACCCAAGAGATTGACTGCATCATAGTGAGTCATAGGTGACAGGCTGCCATGGATCTACTTGCTTGCAGTGGAGGTAGTGATCTAAGGTCTAGAGGATGGAAGAGTGAAGAAATTGTCCGCTGCTACAATCTGTTCTGAAAGAATACTGTCTAACCCTCAAACTGTCTCTCCAATCTGTATATATAGAAAAGGCTTCTCCTCCATACCAATTCGCCCTAGCTGCTGTAGGAAAAGGAAAGAAAAGCTGCTAATTTTGAGAAATTCTGAATGAATTCCAAGTGTGCTGGCTTGCCTTCCTGGATGGCTTTTCTTATGACAAAGCCTGCTTTAACTCTAGTCCAAAGGATAAGTACACTCAGCTTTGGTTTAGGTGGATTTTCCTTGGCTAATAAAGTTGAATTTTCCATTTTTCATCCTGTTTACTCAAAGCAAAAAATCACCCTTTTCCCACCTTAGAAATTAGCAAGAGTATCCTCCCATGACTGCTGTTTCACTGCTTTATCTAACAGAACTCTCCATATTTACCTTTAATACCTTGCTGTAAGCTCATCCCTTACTGAAAATTACACCCACTCCTCCCACAAACTCCCCTTTAGTCCTGAGATATATCCGTTACATTGCATCATCAAACACACTAGGAAAGTTGAAGTGGGTCTTGGGCTTGTCTCTCATTATCATGATAAATGTCCTGTACAAGAGTGGTAAAGGTTCTCACATGCTGCTTGTAATTGACTGTGGAAAGAGCTATCTATCAAAGCAATGATCCTCCATACGCTAAACAATTGATCTTGTCTTGTTGAGACTGTCACCAATTCTGTATTGTGGAAAACTCAATGTTGTGAAGGCGATCTGGGAATCATCCTGCCAGAGAACTCATTACTAGCACACCACCAGACTACTGCCCATTTAACATTTTGCTAATACAACCTCACTGTAACTAAGAATTGCCCTTTTTTCTGCCTGTGAGTAGATTTGTATCATATTTCCTGAATATCTCCACTGGGACAAAGGCTGAAGATATGCCTGAGAAAAAGGGCAAATTACACCAATATAAAAACCCTCATCAATATGATAAGACCTTCAGTCATGATGCTAGGCCTTTCCTGTGAATAAGAAATCGAATTGTGTCTTTGGGATGACAAATTTCCTAAAACAAGAAGCTTTTAACTTGGCAGCAAATCTGGTTATGATTTTACCTTGGTAAAGACAGCAAGGCGAATTATGATGATTGGTAACCATGACAGATGTTTCATTCTGTTTGGTAGGCTGCTGCTAGTTTGAGTACTTCACAAAACGAACTGCCATACAACTACCTCCAGCGAATTCCCCAGTGAAGAAAAGTATATCTCTTATGCAAATTGAAACGACCAAATCAGATCTAGGAAAAGACTATCACACAGATCTGTCACATATATCCTCTAACAGCATTCTAACCTTCACCCTTCGCTAACTGAACCTTTCCCAATGTAAAAGGCTGCTGGACACAATGCTTTCCAGCGCTAACATTTCCACAAATACCATACTACACAGCTGGAATATCACTCTGTCTTACTGGCTGCAACATCTAGATAAATGATAGCAAAATTCCAAGAATACTTCTAAAACTGCCACCAGTGACATATCTCAGTGTTGATTGTAACATGGAATGTTGCTGGTGATTAGGTGTTTTTTTCCCCTGGGAATACAGCACGGGAAACCCCCGATTACTTCCCCACTTTGTGGATGGTAAACGGGGTAAACCACCGGCCCTACGAATAACGGACCTAACCCCAAGGCAGCACAAGAGATTCGAACCCGTGACCTCCTCCGCTGGGGATAGCTACACGTATGGCTCAGATGGTGATTAGATGTTATTTCCACTCATTTCCAGATAGAAATCTGTCTTCACCATGACACTTGTATCTCTGTCAGGTCGTGATCTCTTTTGACCAGTGCACTGTCCCATTACCACAGTTTTCATGAAATACAACTTCCTCTTACACAAGAAACTGCCACAATACTCCTCCCAGCAAATATCCTTTTTGGAGAACACACCCAAGCATATCAAATAACACTTGTTAAAAGTTAGATGAGATTGAATTAGGCCTTGCTCGTTTTCTTCTTTAACAACAGCAATCCCCCTTTCTTGGGCTTTTTGCTTGGCAGCATTAGCAACTTGAAGTAAAGATTGGATAGAAAAGCTTAGCAAGGCCAATTGTGATCCTTTGGAAAGTCAAAATAATCATTTTATTAAGTGGATTAGTTAAGGTGAATTACCTTTTTGGATTTTACTAGAAATAGCTAGCATGACAACTTGTTCTAAGAGTTCGACCCATGCCTTTTGATTTGGCAAACCATAGTAAAGCAAACAATTAAACTAGGCATGATTGGCAAGTATGACTAGTTAGGAAAAATTGGGTTTTGGCCTCCCACCTAGCTGCCATGTGTCACACTAAGTCACAAACCCCCTGCTTACTCTACTCTTAACTCAACACTCTTTCACCCACCAAAACCTTGAACCACGCCATCACTCCCTGCTTGAAACCATGACATTCAACCTATACCTACCATACATAGAAATTGCTAATAATAGACATGCCCAAAAAAAACATACTTCCTCCAAAAAAGAAAAAAAGAAAAAGCAGGAAACAGTCATCATGGAGAGATGGAGCATCAGTCTATCTTTTTAAAAAGCAAAAAGCAGGCAAGAATGATCATCTCACATGCAAGCAAAAGCAGTCTCATTGGAATCATTTTTTTACAAGGAATCCAAATATGTTCTCAGAAACGACATGCAAGCCCTGAAAAGCACACTACAAAAAATAGCAGGTGTCATGAAACTACTTGCATGTCGCCCGAAAAAGGCTTATCAGCATGGCTCGCAAGGACCAATAATATATGAAAATATCTAACATGCAGACCCCTGATCTCCAACTACAGGAAAAAAGCAAAGTGCTAAAAATAGCAGTTCCCCAGAATCTGATGAAACTAACTCTGATATGGACTCTGATCACTGTGAATGCCTGGATGCATCTAAAATGGAACCCGCCTGATGGAATCTCATTGGATCTTAACTCTCCACTTACGCATGTAATCTGGGGGTTAACAATAATGGACTTAGGCAGATGATGTAATTTAATTGTAATTTACATTTACCACTTTATCTTTCTCTTATCTCATTGTAGATAATTCATAGGTGACTTGGTCAAACTTGATCACTAACCTTTTATTGTATTTTACTCGAGATGTCATCAAACTTTATTACTCCCACAATTTTGTACTCCTATATATATTTTATACAAATGAGTGTACAACTTATGTGTACATTGCCACAATCTCCTTTCTATTTACATGCTTCCTCTCCTTATTGGGTTTATATTCTCGTAAGTGAGTTTTCACAATGTTGTTTTGTGGTCATATCAATTGGTACCAAACACTGATGATTAGGGCTTTTGGAGTTCTGCAATTTTGATCACATTGCTTGAGTGAATCACAGCACGTACACACCTTCTCCTCATGTTTTCAGATCACTGGTACACAAGTAACACCTTGTCACTCAAATTTCAAATTCTTCTGTCCATTTTCAATTATTCTGCAATTTCCAACATCAAAACTACTATCTCAACTCTCAGCCTCATAACTGCAATTACTGGCACTAGATCTGTTAGCCCTGGCATCAAATCTGCAATTTTGAGCACTGGATCTGCAATTTTGGCATCAGATCTACAATTTCCAACATCACATCTGCAATTTTTGGCATCGGGATTTGGATCTGTAATTTCTGGCATCAAATGCAATTCCTGGCATAAAATCTACAATTCCCAACATCAAATCCGTAATTTTGGCATCAAATCCACAATTTCTGGTGTCAGATCTGTGATTTCCAAAGCAGAACTGTGATGCCTTCCATCAAATGTGTGATTTTTGCATCAGATTTGTGATTTCATGCATCATATCTGCATAATGTATGTCTTAGTGTTGCAACATGGCTCCCCATAAAAATTCTAGTGACTCTAGAGACTCCTGGGACTCTAGCCTTGAACAAATCTTGGTCGAACAAATGCAAGAACAACACCATTTCTTGTTGGAAATCCTTGTTANNGAACAAATGCAAGAACAACACCATTTCTTGTTGGAAATCCTTGTTACTCAACAGCAGCAGTAGTCCCAACAACAACAAGCCTTTCAGACAAAAATGGTGCAAGATATGAGTATGTTCCAATAGCTAACCACCACTCGAAAACAAGCCCTTCAGTGAACCCTACAACACCAGTTGTCATCTCAGCCCAATATTCCCACAAGTATCCCCATTGCCCCACAATCTTTTGCGTTGGATAAAAGGTTTTCGATTCATAAATTTGAAAGAGCCCAAGACAGGCTCGACTCCTGGATTCGGAGTTTGGAAGCCTTCTTCAAAACTAGACCTACTATTACAGATGCTTAGAAGATCCTAGTTGTTAAGGTCCATATGGAAGAACAAACCCTCACATGGTAGAAGACACACAACAAGCACCTTGCAACCTTCAACCTACTTCCAATTAGCACTTGAGATGATTCCAAAGACTTCGTCCACAAGCAATCAAAACTAGACCTACTATTACAGATGCTTAGAAGATCCTAGTTGTTAAGGTCCATATGGAAGAACAAACCCTCACATGGTAGAAGACACACAACAAGCACCTTGCAACCTTCAACCTACTTCCAATTAGCACTTGAGATGATTCCAAAGACTTCGTCCACAAGCAATTCTACTCATTACTATACAAGGATGCAATGTTGGCACAATGGCTGCAACTCCGAAATACTGTTGGACAGTCAATCCAAGAGTTCATTGAGGACTTCAACAAACTCTCCATCAAATTCAAGGTAAGGAATTTTGCAAATACCCTCCACGTCAAGTTCATTTCTAATTTACTTCCTCACATCAAAATAGAACTAGCTTCCAGAATTGAAGCCAAGGCTACCCAACCTGCCCAATAGCTGGCATAGCCCTCGCACACAAAGTGTTTTGCTTCCCCTACACTTATTGCTTTGTAAAGTTTTCCCCACTGTTAACACCTGGATTTTCTCCATTGAGAATCCTAAGGGTTAAGAGCCAGCGTAGTCTACTTTGGCTGGGATTTAGAGATTTTACCCAGATTGAGCACTTGTGTGAGCCAGAGGTTGGTTCCCAAGAGATTTTACCCAGATTGAGCACTTGTGTGAGCCAGAGGTTGGTTCCCATCAGAGACAGGTAGAGGAATGGTTGGTGGTTGTTTTTGCATCAGGGATAGATCTAGCACAGTTTCGCATGGATCGGAGAGAGATTGCCATTTTTAGTAGGTGCCCTACTTTTTAGGAGACAGTGACTAGAGATTCATATGATAGTATTGAGCATACAGTATTGGTCCTTGCATGATTCTGAGCCCGATGACACTTTTTCCGGGGATCATGCAAGTACTTTCTGTTTTTAGCAAGATGAGCTCTAGGCCTTAGATCGGGATTTTGAGTGCAGTGTTGATCCTTGAGACATTCTAAGTCTATTGGACCTTTTCCGGGATGACTTGTAAGTATTTCTATTTTTTGCAGGTGGAGCACCAGGGCTCGCATGTCAATTCGGATCACATATTCGAAATCCTCATGGAAAATCGAATCCGATGAGTATGATATCACTAACATGCGGCGAGATTCTATTTTTAGTAGTCTATTTTTAGACATTTGACATTTGGCGGTGGTCTCCTAGTCATCCTGGACATATTTGGCAGTTTCCCATTTTTTAGGGCCGGACCCCTATTTTTAGCAATTTATATTTATAGAAGGGGTGGTCGCCTCCAAAGGTGACAAGTGGCAGAGTCAGATTCCGACAAATGGCAGTGCGACAATGTGACATGTGGCAGTTGGATGGCTTAATTAATGAAGGGGCACACATTCCAAGGAATAAAGCAATTAATTAAAAAATAATTAATGAAAGGGGCGTGTGGTTGAGGTGGCACATTAATTTGGGCGTGATTGGGCTAATTAAAGATAAATTCTCCCTTTCATACATATGCTCCTTGTTTCTTAGGCATATTCCCTAAGTCTCATTTAATGCACCTCCTTTTCCCTATTTTTCTAGCATTAATGCGCCTCCATTTTCCCTATTTGCTAGCGCATTGTTGTAAATGAGCCTCCATTTTTCTTATTTTCTAGCTCTCCCTAATTTCTAGCACATTGTCTTAAATGAGCCTCCATTTTTCCTATTTTCTAGCTCTCCCTAATTT
>CBVK0100502299.1:0-10771 GCA_900067695.1 Picea abies | reverse complement strand
TAACTTACCCAAACGGGGCCCACATTACTTTTGGCACTTCATCTCCTAGGGTTAGGTTTTTGGATGTCTATGGTTTTTTGAATCCTTTCTTATTGTAAAAAGGCCTTCAGAACCTCATCTCAGCAGAGGTCGTCAAGTGGTTGGCCCTGCCAACAACGCCACACCCAAAACCCTACACCATTGGATGGCTCCTCCAAGGAAGCAATCTTCGTGTCAACCAACAGTGCCGACTGTCATACCGCATCAAGCCCTTAAAAGATGAGGTATTGTGTGATGTTTCTCCTCTCGAAGTTTGTGATGTTCTTTTGGTCCAACCTTATTTATGGAAACGTCATGTTGTATATGAGTTTAGGCCTCGTAGTGTTATTATTACTTTGAACAAGAAATTGTACAGGATACCCGAGGCAGTCCCACCTAGTACTATTTCCTTGATCTCTACTAAGAAATGTAGGAAGGTCATCTCTCAGACGGGTAAGTTTTTCCTCTTCGTGATTCACTCTTAGAATAAGTGAAATATCATAGCCACATCGAGGGTCTCTACGGCCGACCTCTCCACACATCAGAAGCAAGTACATAAGGTCATAGAAGAATACTCGGATATCTTATCCTCACTTACAGGGGTACCTCTGCACTGCTAGGTCAAGCACCCCATCGATCTGACCCCCGATGCATCGCTGCCCAATGGGCCAGTCTATCATCGCTCTTTGTTAGAGAATGAGGAGATCAAGCGACAGATCCAAAAATTGCTCCATAAGGGGCACATCTGCCCCAGCTCATCACCTTACAGGAGCCCAATCGTGTTGGTACAGAAGAAAGATGGAACTTGGGGACTCTGTATTGATTACTAGGATCTGAATAAAATCACAGTCAGAAACCGGTACCCAATTCCCCAAATCGATGACCTCCTTGATCAACTCACGGGGGCCAAATACTTTAGTAAGATTGATCTAAAGTCTGGATACCACCAAGTCCCGATAGAACATACAGATGTATGGAAGACCACCTTCAAGTCAAAGGAAGGCCTTTTTGAATGGTTGGTCATGCCCTTTGGTTTGACAAATGCTCCAGCCACTTTCATGATGATGATGGATGATATCTTGCGACCATTCACCAATACTTTTGTAGTGGTGTATCTGGATGACATTCTAATTTACAACAAGACTTGGGTCGAACACTTGCATCATATTTAGCAGGTTCTACACACCCTGCGGTAGCACAAGCTATACACCAACTTGGAAAAATTCTCCTTCGGCATGGACAGGGTCCATTACTTGGGCTACATCATTGATCAACATGGTGTACATGTGGATCCAACCAATATCCAATTCATCCATGACTGTCCATCCCCAACAACACTCACTGAGCTTTGGAGCTTCTTGGGTCTTACCAGTTTCTACCGCGGGTTCATGTTGGGATTGTCCCATATTGCATGGGCCCTCAGCCAAATAAACAGGGGTGGTGGTAAGGCGAAATTTACGTGGGGTCGGTCCCAACGACAAACGTTCAATGATTTGAAGCAGTGCTTGTGCTCAACCCTAGTACTTTCACTACTAGACCTGTAACATCCCTTTGAGAGCTAGATAGATGCTTCAGACTATGCTGTGGGCATTGTTCTCACTCAGCACGGCCAACTCATGGCCTATCATAGTGAGACACTGTTAGATATTGTCTGTAAGTACCCTACTTACAAAAAATAAATGTACTCCATTGTACAAGCATGCCACTAGTGGAGACATTACATTCTTGGGAAGGAGACAATCATCCACGATGATCATAAGCCACTGTAGTTCATGCAGACACAGGAAAAATTACAAAATGACCGCCATCAAAAGTGGTCCACATACTTGTAGCAATTCCACCTCAACATCAAGTATAAAACAGGAAGCACCAATCGCGTTGTTGATTGCCTCAGCAGACCGCCATTCGTGGCACTCACCACAGTGCTAGACTCTTGTGGCCATGAGACATCTGGATGGCCCCAACTCTATGAGACAGATCCTAACTTCGCCACCACCTACCAAATGTTGGGTGCAAACACAGTTGTCGATAATTTCCATCTTCAGGATGGATTGTTGTGTCATCTGGGCCATATCTATGTTCCATCAAGTGAGTGAGAGAAGCTGATATGGGAATCCCACTACACTCGGGTGGCAGGACACTTCGACGTTGAAAAGACAGTGGCGATGCTACAGAAACATTTCTACTGGCTGAAACTTTGACAGGAGGTTAGCAAGTATATCAGGTCTTGCACTGCCTGCACTATTGCCAAACCGACCACTAATAAACAGGTCCTGTACACCCCTCTTCCTACTCCTGACTGGCCATGGGAATCCATATCAATGGACTGCATGTTAGGCCTCTCATCCACCAAACGGGGAAATGACTGAGTTTTTGTGGTTGTTGATCGCTTTTCTAAGATGGTGATTCTGGTTGCCTGCAAGAAGAGCATCACAGCCGAGGCCAATGCCAAGCTCTTCTTTGAACGAGTCTGGGTACATTTTGGAATCCCACAAACCATTGTCTCAGATCGGGATAGTCGATTTCTCAGGACATTCTGGTCGAGCCTCTGGTCACTGCTGGACACCAAGATCACCAAATCCACGGCCTTCCACCCCCAGATAGATGACCAAACCGAGGTTGTAAATTGAATTATTGTACACATCCTTCGCATGTATAATTCAAAGCACCCTCACACATGGGATGAGATCCTTCCCTATGTCCAGCATAGCTACAATCGAGCCCTACATAGCTCAACCGGCCACAACCCCTTTCAAGTGGGGTGGGGATTCCAACCATTGGGTCCCATAGATGTTGCACTTCCCCTTGTCGTCACCTCGACCGACTCATCTCCTGCGCCAACTGAAGCTGACAAAACCACCCAGTTCATTGAGTAGATCTAGCACATCCTCCAACAGGTTCAGGATATCCTATACAAGTCCAATGACAAGTACAAACAACTCCATGATCAACATCGGGTGCCACATAAGTTTCAGGTGGGCAAAAAAGTTTGGTTGCACTTGCAGAAAGAACGCCTTACAGGACCCCATTGGAAGCTTCACCCACTTTGTTATGGGTTGTACACTATCACCAAGGTCGTGGGGGATAATTATTTTGAGCTCAACATTCCTTCTTTCCTTGGCCTACGCCCAGTATTCAACGTGGATCTCCTTCGCCCTTATTTCCCACCATTATTGGACACCTCAGAAGTAGAAGAACAACTAAAACCAATAGAGATCAACCCCGATTGCATACAATAGGCATCCAATGATCATATTTTGGACAGGCAGATCAAGGGAACTCGACAACAAAGGATCCAGCTTTATCGAGTCGTCAAAGCAGGGCAGCTCCTCCACCAAGGCAAGTGGCTCACCCGGGGCCAAATTCAGCAAAAATTTCCTCATCTAATGGGGGACCTCAATGAAATGGAGACCATTACTTCCTAAGGAGGGAGGTTTTATCTAGAGGGATATCAATGGCCACCCACCTTTTCCAACTGGCTCAAAATAGTTTTCTAAAAATTTTGGCAATTTACTATTTTTAGCAGTTTTAACTTACGGGGCCATTTTGAGGGCCTAAATGAAGGTTTTTTGGGATTGAGCTCTGGAATGACAAGCAAAGGCATGATTGAGGCCTCAAAATGAATCTCCTCGATGATACCTTTCCAACGGGGCCCACATGACTTTTCGTGCTTCATCTCCTAGGGTTAGGTTTTTGGATGTCTAGGGTTTTTGGCATTCTTTCTTATTGTAAAAAGGCCTCCAGAGCCTCATTGTAATGTTCTTCTAGCGAATGTGCACTTCCTTCACATCTCTTCTCAGAGATAAGCCACCACCATTTCTAGCAAGCTTGTTTCTGCTACATTTTACAGTTTCAGCTTATTTCATTATTGAATAGAAAACCAGTTTTACCATATCTATGTTATTTAGTGTTAATCACATGTTAATAATCTGTATTCATTTCGTTCTTCTCATAAATTCCGGATCATATTTGCAAGTAATACTATTCTATATACTATGTACTATCCATATAGAATAGTACATAGTATATAGAATAGTACATAGTATATAGAATAGGAAACCTTATACCTTTCCTTCGTTTGGACTGGTAAAATCCTCAAGACTAAAAATGGGGAAGGTGAGGATTTTCCTCCTTCAGTTGAGGATCTGCCCTAGGATCATGGCTGGACTAGGGATTCGAGCTCAACTGCCTTCTAAGAATGAAAACATCCTTCCCCCATTCATCTCAACAACTCAATTGTTGCCTAAAATAGGTAGCGCTCCCTCAAAAGGGCACTCAGAGCGCTATAGCACTCCCTAGTAGGCTTTAGGGGAGTGCCAGTGCTCCTGAGGGTAGGAGCACTCTTGCAGAAGGGCCAAAGAGATTTATAATTCTCCCAGACAGTGTAAGGGGGAGCGCCAACACTCCCAGAAGAGGTATAGGGGAGCGCTCCACTCCAAAAACTCAGTTTTTGAGGTGCTTTCAGATGGCAAAAGGTTTGTAAGTTTGCTAACTCATTTCTCCTCTTCCAAATCAAATGTTTGAGGTGTTTCAAGTGTCCTTCTCATGTCGTTATAGGCAAAACATAGGCATCATGGTAGTATTCTTTCTTTACCACTTGCGACACTTGTGAGCGAAATGCGACACTTGTGAGCGAAATGTGACACTTACGACCTTTGTAATGATGACACTTGTGACACTATCAAAGTGAGTATTTTTTATGTGTAACAGATTGCCCCCCAAAGTATGAAGTTAGAAGACAGGAACTGANNNTTAGAAGACAGGAACTGATAACTGAAATGCTTTGTAGACTTTCAAGCAAGAGTATAGACGCAGAGAACCTGACAAAAGTTGCACACAAACATCCAACAAATATTGTGATATGTTTCAAACCCAAGGTAGGCATACCTATGCTTGGGTGATCAAGACTTGCAAGATATGGCCGCCATAAAATACACTGCGGATCCATAATTGTATTGATAAAAAGGTATAGCCACCGAGGATACAGTGTGGATCTATACTCTGATGACCTGAATTGATCGTAGCCATGAAGAATACACAGTGGATCTACGAGATGACAATATATGTGTCATTGTTCAAGAGAAAATCCATTGCAGCCTTGGAAAAGTACATATCAAAGTGATCACTCAACCCAGGGTCTTCTTACCGATCCCGATGTAGTACAAATCTAACCATGTGAATAGATGTCCTGATGTCGAACATGGCAGAAACCACTTGATTAACGGCCAATGATGTAAACCGTTAACAAGCGCGAGGGAGATCACCATTAATGTCAATGATTCCCAAGGTACTCTAGTACATTCCAACGAATGTGAATGGATGAGCTGAAGTCGAACATCCATGGAATCATCCGATTAGAGGTCAATGATGTAAACCATCTGTCGGACGTGAGGAGGCCTGCCATTGAGGCATGCAGGTCCCAAAGTATTAATTGGTTTCTAAGTCTAATTCCCGGATAATGTGATGAAGTCGACAGGAATAGGCTCGTCGAAGGGGGGCCTTGATGTATCCCCCATCAACGACACGAAACAGACATGGAGATGTAATTGGTAGATCAAACGAACATGGACTGACACGGGTATTGAGACAAGATATTTGTGATGGCTGACTCTCAAGGTGTATACTTCCCTTGAACACTGAGGCACAACAGCAGAAACATGACATGGAGCAAAAATTTATGATGTAGTGGACGCTGTGACATACGTCAGGTGACTCAAAGGAGTGAAAGGAACTCAAAGGATTGGCTTAGTGTAGAGGTTCAGCGGATTAAAATGCATGCAAAAGACAAAGTGCCATGTTCAAGGGCAACGCTAAGAGTTACTTGGTAATGTTCTCAAGAGACTTCTTGGCTTGCTTCTTTCAAATTTTCCCCCATCCAGATAGACGAGTACCTCTTTTTAATTTAACGAGCTCGAGGAGGGTAACACATGCTCGATAAAACTCACCTTCGGTAAGTTTCTCTTCCTTTGTTTAACGAACTGGAAGAAGTAAGGGTTCGATCCCATATGGGCCTGTCAATGTTTTGTTTAGCGAGTCCAAAGACAGAAAACTCGAAGGTTTTTCATGATTATAGAGTCTGGAAAAACACTTAAAAGAGAACTCTCTCAGTTCCTTTTTCGTAAAGTAGTTTGACGAGACCGAAAAAGAGATAAACTATAGCTCAACAGACGTTTTCTTCAAATTCTTTAACGAGCGTGAAGAGAACAAGGTCGCTCGGTAATATTTTCATGTTTAGAGAGTCTGAAAAGAACTTAAAGGTGACTCCAATGTTGTCCTTTTTCGTAATGTTAGTTTCGCGAGGCTGAAAAAGAGATAAATTATCACTCGAAAGACGCCCTTTCAAACCTTTTAACGAGTGGGAATGGAAGCAAGATCACTCGACAATCTCTTCATGTTTAGAGAGTTTGAAAAGAGCTTAAAGGAGACTCCAAGGGGTTATTTTTTCGTGTATCCATACAGGTCCGAAAAAGAGATAAAAGTCTACCCGGATGCATTCTCATGTATTTACGAGCATGAGAAAGAACAAAGACTAAGCTCGATATGCCCCCAGCTTGAAAGCTAGTGGCTTAACTCTAGAAAGATCATCAAAGGCTGGAGACATGCCCTCCAAGCTTCAATTCATTCACCGAATCTAAGGTCATCACCAATTTCTCTAGTAGATGAGAAAAGGAGAAGGGTGGATGAAAAGAAGGTTAAAGAGAGGTGAATGTTTCATTTTTTAACGAGCTTGACACAGAAAAAGAACTATGCTCAAGACTTCTGTTTCATTTTTTAACGAGCTTGCCACAGAGAAGAGAAACTATGCTCGTGGCTTCGTCCAGATCATGGCTTCCAAGAGGATAATGCTCTGGAAGGGTACCATGTCAATGGATAAAACATGGTCATGGCCTCCAGGAGATCTTCGCTGGATGGGAGATAATCACTCGAGAAGGAACACATGTCGAGGGCCGCGATAGGAGTAAGGAAATCAGGCTCCAATAATCCTATCGAAGAAATCACCATGTTCACTACTGGATCCAAATCATCGGAAGTTGAAAGCATGGGATATGATGAAAAATCAACACCAGGAGGGGAGATAGACGATATATCTGCCCGAATTTCTTCACGAGGGGGAAGAAAAGAGGACCGGTGATAGTTATTATCCCAAGGTAACTTATCAATGCGAAACATTTCCGGAATAGATTCATCCGAAGGAAAAATTGGGGAAATGTAGTCGATCGCAGACGATAAGGAACACAACCGTGATTGCATCGAGGAAACATCAGGCACCAATAGATGTTGGTCATCTGACGAGGGAGAAGCGGATTGGGTATAAACGTATGATGTTTCGGCTGGACTAAGTGGCACGGTGTCACTTAGTGCATCAAATTCCAAAGGACAAGGTACAATCCAAGGGTCAGATGATTCCAAAGATTGATAAGCCGCGGTCGAAATCATATCGACGGTGGCAATGTGATGTGTAGTCGGTGGAAGTGGTGTAGGGAAGGTACCCATGAGGCTAGAATCTTTCAGTAAGACAACACCAATGCTTTCATACGTGATCTTGTGGTCTCCCAAGAAAGGAATATTGTTGGTAGCAGGAATGCAAGCATCGGTCGTGCAGAAATCCAATTGATCAACAGTGACAATTTTACCCTGGTGAGCAAATTGTACACATCAAAAGATCGACGAGGAAGCGACAGTCATAGAATAAAACCAACTTCTTCCAAGTAACAAGTTGTAATCGAGGGGAGCATCGACCACCTCGACATAAAAAATAACAATTTTTCCACCCAATTGGATGGGCAGGGACTGTAAAAGCCCATGGGGATGAAAACCTCGCCCATCGAAGGCGCGTAACATCGTTGGGGATTTGTTGAGTGATGGAGATTTTAAACCTTTCCAACATGCTAAAGACATGACATAAGTTGAAGCTCCCTCATCCAGAATAGTTCGATGGATTTGTTGATTGTGAACAACAACATCAACTTGGAAAGCAAGTTGGTGGGAGAGTCGAGATGCATAATTATCCAGGTTAAACATGATCTGATTGGAGGACTCAGGATCAACATCGCCAAGAGCAGTCAAGAGCATTCTACGTTGACTAGGACAGTGCTGTAGAAATTCTAACGCAGACATAGCACATAGTACTTGAGCCAAATCTTCAACAATATTGTAGTTTTGGGAAGCACGTGAACTAGGATTAAAGGTAGCTTTGCAGATAGTTCTCTTAGGAGGACGTAAGATAGAGTCGAACGTGGGTTTCTCAATCTAAAGTGGTCCAGACGGAGAATTAACCAATGGAAGACTAACAGGTGTGTCGTAGGTCTTAGAGCGAGTGGTCAAATTAATCCCATTAAACATATAAATATGTGCACTTGATGAGGCCTCATCATTAGGTTCACTAGAACTATCCCCAAGAGAGGGGGATTGAGCAACCATGGATTGCTGCTGTGGAAAAGGCTGAGTAAGCACAGTGGGTTGTGACTTCCCTTGGAAAATTTTGGCCACTTCATTGCGAAGCGGAAAATCTCGAGTGTAGTGATCGTCACCACAAATGATACATGGGAATTTCAGTTTTTGTTGTGGCTGCTTTTCAGTAGCAGGTGTTTGATTTTTGGGTTGTTCATTATTATTTTTTGATTTATTCTTTGTCTTCTTCTTACCTCCGGATTGTTGTGAAGGGGTAGATTGAACTGCATTCACCTCAGAGATCTGAGTTTGGGGGGAGGTAGAGGAGGGTGTAGTTGATTTGGATTTGACGGAACTGATAACACCATCCGCATGAGATGAGGATGATGGCTTAGAAGGATTGGTATTAGCTCGAGCAACATTCGGAAGAAAATCATACAAAGTACCAGATTGGGAATAGACCAAGTCTAAGTACTGAGCCCGAGCAATGGCTTGTTCCTCTGTGACCGCACCACCCATAGCGACATTGCGAGCGATCGGGGGTAACAGTGATTTAGTAAACCATTCCGCCAAGAGCATGTCAAGAATGACTGCCTTGATCATCCTTCGTCGTCGCCTCCACTCATGAATATGGTCAGAGATATGCACAAAGTTGGTTTGAAGAAGGGAGGTCAAGAGTTCAGTACCTGTCTCGTAGCGAATAGGCAGTTGAAAGTGTGTGAGGAAAGACATGGCAAGGGAATTGAAATCATGAAAAGAAGCACGTGGTAGTTCAATATACCACTTTGTTGCCGAACCGGTAAGCGTTCGCTGGAAAAGAAGCAAATGTACAGAATCATCCATGAGGAAGTTTGATGAACACCACAAATGGAAAGTCATCACATGGTTGTTCGGATCTTCACTAGGGTTTCTGTCAAACTTCGGAATATCATAAGGAAGCTTAGCTGGGATGACTGGCCAAACCGGTGAATGAGAAATAGGATCATTAGTTAACCGAGACAAGTCTGGGAGATCTAGAGTTGCAAGGAAAGGTAGCTGTCGGTTAATGTGCGAATGATACTGGTGTGGCTTAGGAACACTAGTTGGACCATAGACTGGGTTAGGTGGATAGATATAACCATTAGGTCCTCCTACGTACGGTTGTTGTTGTCCAGGGTAAGAAGGATTCGACGGTGCATGAGAAACATGGGCATAACTCGGTGGGTTCTGAACATTATAGGTCGGGTGATTTATTTTCCCTTGAGGAGGATAAACATTTTGGCCTTGAGAATGGTAAGGAGTAGATCCTGGAGGTGGATACACATGAGGCCCATGAGGAGGATAAGACTGTGGTCCCAGAGAACTCCCGGTGGTGTTTTGGATACTGCCCGGATAAGATTGTCCGTAAGACGTTTCGAGAGGGACAGAATTGGATACTCCTCCTAGTGGGTTATTATACAAGTGCCCCCCAATGTGGGGTTGAGTAAAAGTGCCTCCTGAGGATGCTCCCTAGGATTGTGAAGGGTTTCCAGCAAATGAGGGTTTCCCCCCTGCCATCGGTGGATTTACGACCGTGGTGTGACTGGCAAACGGAGGTTGCCCTCCAGGAGGAGTATGAAAAGGGGGTTGTCCCCCGGGAGGGGCAGGACCTCCATGGAAAGGTATTCCTCCAAGAGGGAAAGGTATGTTGGATGGTGGTTTCCCTCCAACCGATTGTGTTTGGCCAGCAGGGGTCTGCATTCTCTAGGTGAGAAGATGCCCCAACAGGATCGTGTGGAACATATAGCGTTGTAGAGTAAAAACTTATAGAAACAGGGGTAGAGATTGAAGCGCTTTGGGGAAGAGTAGAGGTGATGAGTCCAACATTAGGATGGACTTATGTTGGCATGGTAGTAGAGTGTATAACCTGATCGATCGGGCGATTCATGGTTTGACCGGATGGTCCTGGTTCAATAGGAGGGTCATGAGGATGAAAGTGTTGTCGAATAGATTTGAAATGTTCATAGAGATCACGTCTCGATGAAATCCTCCATACAGAACCAACAGGTGTGGGATTGGTTTCTACTGCAGTGCTAGGACGAACAGGAGTTCTATACTCATCACCAAAGAGTGGTTCCATGGATCCCATATATGTTTCAGTAAAGATCCTCTCCGGTAATCGAGGGATTGCTTCGTCTATGACGTTCCCAAGGGAGTCTAGATGAACCAAAAGTGGTTCGAGAGGAGTTACCGACATAGGTGTGGTGGGATTTTTAACCGTGCCCAAAGCATCTTCTAGGTTATCTAATGGGGGAGCAATAACACTTCCGGCGTCAGATGGATTTTCTACCTCTCTACGGTAGTTGTCTTCTGGAGGGTTAGAAGGTAAGGGTTGATAGCCTTC
>CBVK0100502295.1:0-10773 GCA_900067695.1 Picea abies | reverse complement strand
GCTAGTTTTGTTCTAGTACAATTAGTTAGTCAGTCACAACCAGGAAGTGTGAGTACAAGGAGGATATTGGGATCTACTGGTAGATCACAAGCAGGACCGTTAGGTTTCATTTTGATAAGAGCAACAATATCAACAATGGTTGGTCACATGGGAGGTTCGATTTCTCGATACCCATAATTCTGTGGTAAGGGAGATGAAGATGTTGAGAAGCACTGGTTCTTGTGCGAGGCAATCTGGATATCGAAAGGGACTCTGAATGTGAATAAGTTGGTTGAGTTATAGACTACCTTGAGAGGTTGCACTCTCAAGTGGTACATGAATATTATTGAGCCAAGAGTGCCAAGAATACAAGGTCAAGAATTCACACTTGGCCAGGTATGGACAAGGTTCATAATAGAGTTTATACTACCTTAGTCAAAACAACAAGCTCTTTTTGAGTTGCACGAGATCCAACAAAGGGAAGGTGAATCAGCCCAGGAATACAACCAGAATTTTATAGATTGTATAGGGAGGTTAGCACATCCAATTCATGAGGAACATCAAAGAGAATGGTACATTCAGGGATTGCTACCTATGACACATATTTATCTAACGCAACAATGGATAGCCACTTTGACATATGCCTTGGAACAATCGATGAAGATTGAAGCCATGGAGGGATACATTGGGAGCCTGAGAGTGACCAGACCCCAAACAGATGCAAATATAGTACAACTACAAGGGGAAATATCAGTGCTTACAAAAAATATTCAAGAACTGACGATACCTCAAGTAGGATGACTGTAGGTTTGGTGCATCATATGTTTTACAAAAGGAAATATCATGAAAAAATTCCCATGAATGAGGGGGATGGGACCTCCTCATAATCCGATGGGACCCTCACTAGGACCCATGAGAGGAGTTGCGCAAGTATCTATGAATTTATCATTCCATAACCCCACTCCATATCATTCTTTTCGAGGGAGCCAAGCAACACCAACAATTGAGTATTATGAGATTTTCAAAATCCATGGGCATGGGTAGAGATAGTGCCCCATTATGAATAAATATTCAATAGTACCAAACACAATACACTGTGATTTCTACACATCTACCACACATACTACCAATCAATGTATATCATTGGATGTGCCTATAGACAAGCTGGACCAAACAACATTCAGGGTGAATGAAAACCCTCAGGGACCGGGAAGATGTCCAAGAGGTGGAGCCGGAGGAGACTTCAGATGAGGAAGAATTGGGGGAAGAGGGACAAGAAGATGTTATAACTATGATGAGGAAGGCCATATGGCTAGAGACTATACTCATCTGAGGCAACCATGGTGCTCTCGTTGTAGAACCAATGGGCATGCAACTGAATACTGCCCATAACTAATTGAAAAATAGGAAGATCAGGTATGTCAATGAGGAACTAGCCTCATCAGTTCAAAAATCAAGAGAGTTATTAAAAGAAACATTTTCCAATATCATTATCATTACTCGAGGAGGAGAAAAGACAGGAGTTGATGTGTTGATAATATACCTCAGATCTAAAAAGAAACACCTAAAGAAGATAGGTATGACCCTCTAAAACATAAGTTGTTCTTTAAAAATTCCATAAAAGTATTTTAGAATATCCCTAGCCTTGATATGCAAGAGAAACCCCCACAACCAATTTTTTACCCTAAGGTTGCGCAAGTCCCATCTTCACCCCCTGCACCTAGAAACCCTATATTCACACTGAGACAACCTGAGCAACCTTAAAATGTAGTCGAACTTTGGTTTCAATTATTCTTTGATATTCTCAGGAATGACCAATTAACAGAGAAGTTGCGCAATGTGCTATACCTAGTTTTAGTGAATGAAGAACCCATAGAAGCAAGAATAGGGACCAACCTTTCTGAGAAGAGTACTCAAAGTGTGTAGAGAAGGAAAGTACAAACTGGAAAATAATTTAGACTAGTAGCATAGTTAGAAAAATTTGAGATTAAGAATGTCATGTTGGATCTAGGATCTGATGTGAAAATCCTACCTAAAAAGACTTGGGAAGCCTTAGGAAAACCCCAGTTGACATATTCTCCAATTCAGTTAAGGATGGCCAACCAGTATTGTATTTTCCCCATAGGAAGACTGGATAATGTGGAAATAGATGTTGTAGGAGTGAAGACAATAGCTAGCTTTGAGGTGATTGATATAATGGAGTATAATGACCCTTACCCTACACTACTTGGGATTGATTGGGCCTATGTAAACTATGCAATAATCGACCTAAAGAAAGACACTATGACATTTGAGGCAGAAGGGATCAAGGTAGTTCAACCCTTGGATCCATATGTAGGTCCCCGATATATAGATCCGACAGACAACAATATGGAGGGAGAAGACTTGGATCAGTTGCACACTGTAACAACAGGAACAAGAGAAGATTACATAAATCCTACTACTGATGAATGAGTAAGTTGGAGGATTATATAATATGTGGATGAAGATTCAGAACTGGAATTTGACAGTTGGCAGCAAGGCTCATATGAAATATTCTTAAGGAGATATTGTACCTCAAGACTCGATAGTTTTCTTCTCAGCATGGAATAAAAGGTACTGGAGGATCAACGGATCTCATTACTAGATTTATCCCTCCACGACACCCCTGCTAGATGGTGGGCCAATCATAAAGCCTTACTCAAAAATTGGGATGATGTGAAGCAATCTATCAAGTATAGGTTTCAAAATAAAGAGAAACTGGAATCAGAGATGCAAACAGATTTCCAAGTTGCACAACTGCTCAGTGGAGAATATGATCCTAGAGCACATATTGAACAGTGCGTGACATAGTGGAAAGTTGCGGAAATACCCTCTCACTTCTGGGTTCAGGAATTTCCCCACTCACTGGGTCCAATTATGAAAGTTTGGTTCATACATGAAGAAACCAAAAGACAGACCAATGACTTGAAAATGTTGGTAGATTACTTTTGCAAGGACTTCTTGTTTACAAGTAAGGACCTTGGGCTTGAAGTAGTCATGAAGAGAATTAAAGAATTTCTCCTTACAGACAATAGTATACAAAAATCAAACCTAGTAGTATGTGCAAAACATAGCTGGGAAATTCAAACTAATATTCACCTAACCTTAGACAAGAATCCCATAGAATTCTATAAGATTAATAGGGATTTAGAAATCCCAAGTGATTTAGAGGAATTGAGAAACCTTGCCATTAAAGAGACATAAGGGAATAGATAAATCTAGAACATCATACACAGTTAGACGGATAGTTCTTATAATCACCCATTAAAGTTGCGCAACGTCAATATAGGGACCACAGAGAAACCTAAGATATCTATGGTGGGAGATTACTGGGATGAGAAAACTAGTCAAGAAATACAGAGTTTGTTGTGGGGATATTAGGATTTGTTCCCAAAAACCTTTTCAGAGTTAAAGGGGATCAAAGGAGTTATGGGAGAAATGAAAATAGAATTAAAACCAGGATCAAATCCTCTGAGGCATAGACCATATTGCCTTAACCCTAGAGTAAAAGATAAGGTTAAGAAGGAGATAGAAAAGATGTTAGAAGATAGACTTATTTTTGCAGTGGAGGAAGTAGAATGGGTTAGCCCAATAGTCATTCAGAGAAAGAAAGGCACATAGGATATAAGGGTATGTGTAGACTATATAAGCCTTAATTCTTCATGTGTACTTGACCCTTTCCCAACACCTTTTACTGATGAGGTTCTAGAACAGGTTGAGGGGAAATAAGTGTACTCATTTACAGATGGATTTTCAGGCTATCACCAAGTAAGGATTTCCGAAGAGGACAAAAAGAAGACCAGATTCATAATAGAATGGGGGTCTTTTACATATAATGTGATTCCATTTAGTTTAAATAACGCACCTATAGTTTTCTACATGATTGTAATAGAAACTTTTAGAGAGTTCATTCACAAGTTTATAGAAGTTTATATGGATGATTGGATGATATACATTATTGTTAAGGAACATGTAGCATTGTTACGTCTAATGTTTGATAGATGCAGAGAATTGCATATATCATTGAATCTCAGAAAGTGTATCTTCTGTGTACCACATGGAAATTTGTTGGGCCACATAGTATGATGAGAGGGTGTACTGGTTGACCCAGCCAAAGTTGCATTTATTTTGAATATTCCTCCACCTACGAGTGCTAAGAAGTTGCACTCCACGCTGGGACACACAGGTTACTATTGCAGGTTCATTAGAAGATATGAAAACATTACTGCACCTCTGGAAAATCTATTGAAAAAGGCTGAAATGTTCCAATGGACCCCAAAATGTGATAAATCATTCAAAGTCTAAAGGAGAAGCTCAAAACAACAGTGATTCTGATATTCCCAAACTTGGAAAATGAATTTCACGTCCACGTAGATGCTTCAGGTATTTCCTTAGGACCTATCTTAATGCAACTTGGAGATGGATCCATGGATCATCTTATCTATTTTACAAGCAAGAAGTTGTCACAAGCTAAGCACAACTACACAATGACAGAAAGGGAGGGTTTAGCCATTATTTATGCTTTGCATAAATTTAGACATTATTTGTTAGGTTCTGATTTTAAGTTCTTTACTAATCATTTTGAATTGAAATATCTAGTTAACAAACTTTTGTTGGAAGGGAGAATTTGTATATGGTTGCTATTGTTTTAGGAATTCTCTTTTGAAGTGATCATTAAGCCTGGAAAATGCAATGTAGGACCTGATCACCTGCCTATATTAGAGTCAGGGAAAAGTGGTGGAGCAGTTGATGATTAGATCCTAGATGTAGATTTGTTATGGGTTAAGGCCATACCAGAGTATCTGGAAGACATAATCGTATTATTAAGTACATGATACTACCTAGAAACATATTCTGCAACCCAGAAATACCACATGGTTGTTAGAGAAGCGGACTACCAATTGATTGTAGGGAAATTGTATAAATTGGGACTAGATAGTATCCTCAAAATATGTGTCTTGGATCATGAAAGACAAAATATACTATGGGAATTCCACAGTGGAGTTGTGGGAGGTCATGTAGGAGGAAAGGCAACTGTGCATAAAGTTCTCCAAGCTATACTATGGTGGGAAACGCTCTTCAAGGATGAAAAGGTGTATGCTAGATCATGTGATGTTTGTCAAAGAGTGGGTAAGCCATCACGTCCAGATGAATTACCACTTCAACCAGTGCATGCTTTGAAAAAATTTGAGAAGTGGCCAGTTGAATTCGTTAGACCTATCAACCCCACAACTAAGCATTCAAATGCTAGATACATTATTACCGCAACTGACTACCTTACACATTGGGCCGAGGCAATATTTGTTCAAGACTGCTCGATCGATGTTTCTTCTAGGTTCATTTTTGAGAATATTATCACTCGAATTGGATGTCCTAGGAGTCTAACTAGTGATCAAGGAGCTCATTTTATTAGTAGCACTATAGAAAATCTTACAAGAAAGTTCATGATCCAACATCACAAAAGTATCCCCTACCACCTATAAGCCAATGGAATAGTATAAGTGTTCAACAATATTCTGGAGAGAGGGTTAAAAAAGATATGTTTCGAAAACCAAGAAGATTGGGATGACAAAGTTCCAGCAGTACTATGGGCTTATAGGACAAACACAAAGAAACCCCACAAGTACACGCCATTCTAGCTAATTTATGGGAAATAGGTTGTGGTGCCTGTAAAATTCATTACTCCAAGTTTGTACATTGCAAATATCACACACATGTCAAAGGAAGAATCATTCATGCAGTGACTCATGGAGTTACAAGAACTTGAGGAGACTATATTTTTAGTAGACTTCCATTAGTCAGTTGAGAAAGCAAGGAAAAATGCTTGGCACAACAGACACATTAAGAATAAAGTATTTGCGCAGGGAGACAAGGTCCTACTCATTGACAGTTAGTACCAAAAAAATATTAGAAAGTTACACATGCATTGGTTGGGAACATTTATATTTGCGGAGATCCGACCTTCAAGAGCAGTCATACTTGCACAACTGGATGGTATGTTGTGGCCAGGATGGGTGAATGGCGCTCACCTGAAACCCTGTATGTCTCAGAAATGAGATCAAAAGACTATTTCTCTAGTCCGAAGGAGCATGTATAGTAGTTAGATTTGACTTTTATGTAATTTTTGTAAATTTAGTTAATAAAGTTGGCATGTGCAGTGTTGCGCCACAACATGTAGTTCATTTCTTTTTTTGTCAAAGTGTTCTTTGATGTAGAACTTCTTAATCAGTAGTGCAGGATGTAAAGAACCCATTAATGAAATTCATTAATATGAAGGGGACCCCTTTCANGTGTAAAGAACCCATTAATGAAATTCATTAATATGAAGGGGACCCCTTTGTGGATGGAGGAAGAATGAATTAACGCAATCTGAGACCATGTGCCACACGAACCCAGTCTAGTCACAACCTTTATTTCCATTACGATACCCCGTTTGAATTTAGTTAATCCATAAATCGATGATATGCGAAGATGAAATTAGTATTCACACTGAGATTCCCATCCGTCAAATGGAAAGGTATGAAATTTGCCACATCCCTATCCAACTTGCATAGTAAATGCCAGAATCACCCAATCGAATTTACCCCATTAACCCATCCTGACGGAAAAATCAAATCCAAGTTGCATCCATATGGTCATGATGAACAACAGTTATTATTGAACTTTCCATCTAATCTTGAGTATAAGTCTCTGAGAACTAACTATGGAATGCATTATTTTCAAAGAACTTAATGATTTTCAAATTCCAAAGAGTGAGAAAGCCTATGTATCCTTGAGACACGTAGTTGTGACCACCAAATCCTTGTTTTTCCATGGAATTTGATCATATCCAGAATCCACAATGTCAAGAGATACAAGAATTCAAGGTGACACATCCAAATATGTAGTACCGGATGAGCCCTGCGACCCCCGAGTCGAGGTCATGGGTGATCTAAAGGGGAAGGTGGAGCANNCCCCGAGTCGAGGTCATGGGTGATCTAAAGGGGAAGGTGGAGCAGGTCAAACTCCGTTATCTTGACTTAACAGACCCAATCATGTTCCCCTACATGAACATAGATGTCTTCTGGAGTATCTCTCCAGATGAGTTGGGAGGCATACAGTTTGTGCCAAAGCCTGAATTTATCAACCTATTCAATTCAACTATCATGAACGTTAGAGACCTATTGTTATTCAGTACTACTAGTGATGTTGCATGGTACACCAAATTCTTAATCAATAGGGTGCATGATCAAAGTCTCTGGTTGGATAGGCAGTATCAAATCCATGCCAAAGAAATTCATCAGCTGACTCGACTGTCCCTTGAAGGAAAGGACTTGTGTAAAGGATTCCAGGGTCCCATTAAGAATGGAAATAAGAAAGGGGAGCCCAACCTCTAAGAAAAGTTCCACACATAGATAGGGGGGCGCACAGCCACAATCAACCCGATACTACCATAGACATTTAGAAATCATTGTTACATCATATCCAACAAGGTTATGAGGTCATATTACAAGAGAGAATGTACGATGATTGCATTGTCAGTAGCGAAGTTTTGTGCCAATGGCATTGTATTCAACTGGTGTAGTTAGCTACTAGAGGAACTACTCATGTCTTGTGAGGAATTCAAGGAGAAGGGAGACACCTTCACATATGGATACCTATTGATGGAGTTCATAATGATAAAGTGGAAGCCACTCACTAGAATACCATTGGAGCTAGTAGACAAGGGGCACTTTGCAAAGATGTTTGAGCCCTAGAATTCCAGGGTGGACTCAAAAAACATGCCCTTCAACAAAACGATGTTCTCCAAGTGGTATAATGGGCTGATTGAAACAACGAGCCCTAGAATTCCAGGGTGGACTCAAAAAACATGCCCTTCAACAAAACGATGTTCTCCAAGTGGTATAATGGGCTGATTGAAACAACGCATAGGTTGTGCATTCCTTAGGAGATCCTCAAATGCAACACGAGGAACATTTCCTTTAGCATGAACCAACATCATACATTTTTATGGCCAATGCATTCTAACAGGGAGGATTTCCATTTGAGGATGCTCCCATTATATCTAGATCTTCGACAAAGAGGTCATGTCGTGGCCGAGAGTTAAATGCAACCCGTGGAAGTTGTGGATGCACTACATTTTTCCTGCAGAGCTGTTGAAGAAGAAAGACAAAGAAGTAGGGGTAGGACCAAGCTCACGCTCAGAGTTGTAGAATAAAGAAGCTCTGGCATAGTTTGACTCTGAAGAGGAGGAGGAGACACAACCCTTAGAGTGAAAGAAGAGGACATTTCTGGTGTTCCCACAACTACCAAAGAAATCCATGTTGACAAGTAAGGATGTCAACGATATTCTGAGCATTGTGTTCATTACAAAACCACTGGTGAAGAAGTTCAGAATCGGGGTCTTGCCGAGAAACATTCTGAACCCCCAACCCCTTTCATCTTCCATCCCCTGCACTCGCTCAGTAGTCAAATCAACCCCATTCATCCATATTCAATATGACACTGAGCCTGAAACCCCTCCATACACCATCATCATTGAGCATCCTCCATCACCACCAAAACCTCACTCACCACCCCCTAGAAACCACTAGCCCACCCGAAACCACTAATATAGATATTATGCAACTCAATCCTCCTGAACAACCAGAGCAAGAACTCCCAGAAACAAAACGAGAGTTTCCTGAGTAGAGACCAAAAGTTTCTAGTCCAAATACAAAAGTACCAGAGTAGAGACTGCAATTGACTGGTCTGAACCCTGATGCCCAGGACCAACAGATTGTGCCTTTTGTGCAGAAAAAGGACACTCAAATGGTGGAGGAGCCTCAAACTCAAATATCCCTACACATTTCCTCAATGACCAATGTTGAGGGTTCGCAAGGAAGCACAACTCTAGAAGTAGACACAAGTAAAGAGAAGGAGATACCAAAGGTTCATAAGGAACCCAAGTCAACATCCGAGTAGAGTGCGACATCCATGCTGGAACAGATGGAGATGGTTCTCCAAAACCCTCAATAGTTAGCATATTTTCTACAACTCTGCCTAGCTATAACATAGGTTCTGACACTTCTTCCATCAATGTTGAGGTTGAGGCTGGTGCCAGGACCATCCACAGGGGAGGGAGTGGAGATTCCTTCAGAAAACTCAATGGCCAATGGACTTCCATTGTAGACTCGAGCACCTAGGGATGTACCACTATATTCTATTGAACTTTCACAATGGCCAACAACACACTTGGTTGGAATGATCAAAGCATCAATTGATCAACTGGAGTAGAGGCTCCAACAGGAAGAGAAGTTTGTAGAGTTTGCAAGGGAGTAAGTAGTCCTTGTGCAAAAATGAAGAAAACAAGAGGAACATGCAAAGATCTAGATCGAGAATAGACTGGAAAGAGTCCAAGAAAGTCTTTATGAGGCCTGGATGAATATTTGTAAGGTCTCACCCCAACTGCTAGAAGCCAATGATGCAAGAGAGCCAGAGCATCAAATTGAGCTACTCCAAGGAGAATGGTCACAATTGCCCATTCACACTAAGTGTCTGGAAGTGAAGTTAAGGAAAAATCAACAAGAAGTAGAGAAACAACCTCAGAAGCTATAGGAGAAAATGGAGAAGATCGTGATGGAAGGAAACAATGCCTGAGCAACACTACATAAGCGTACAACTGAATGCACAAAGATTTTCAGGGAAGTCAATGATTTGATGCCCATCATTGCTAGACATAACCAGACCTTGGAGGATGTGTGCACTAGAATCCAAGTCTTGAATGACAAATTTTTTCCCACGATGGATCCATCAGAGCAACAATAGAAGTTGGACCAGATCTAGAAAGTGAACAATGAGTTGAATGCCCTATTTGAGGCACAATCCGTAGCTAAGAAGGAGCTGCATGGGTTCTGACCTGTCATTTAGATAATTTATATGTAGATGCATCAATTCGATGCAACAACAGATTCTAAATGGAACTCATTGGTCACCTCCAATCCCAAGGGATGTATTATAGAGGTGACCCAATAGTTCATCATTGAGGCCTCACTCCTTGCGAGGAAATGGTAGGATAAAGTTGGGAGCTTTCAAGAAGTGAGGAAATGGGCCTTGGAGTTGGTCCCGGAGTTGGGCCCTTTGTTTGAAGAGGAAAAATAATAGAAAGTGCAAGAAGAAGAGAAAAAGAAAGAGGAA
The DNA here is from genome assembly GCA_900067695.1 of Picea abies. Lineage (NCBI taxonomy): Eukaryota > Viridiplantae > Streptophyta > Pinopsida > Pinales > Pinaceae > Picea > Picea abies. The sequence continues at coordinate 618 of CBVK0100502295.1, read as the reverse complement.
AAGGAGGACAAGAGAAAACAACATTTTCTCCTGGAAGCTATGAAAGATCCAAGTACTTCACTCGAGGGAAAGTCAAGGTTTTTGTTCGGATCCTGTTGGGTTATTCATGTTTGGATGCGGAGTTGTGCAAGAAGGACTACAATCTTATTTTTGGCCTAGTACGAGTTGTGCAAGCTACAAAATAAGATGGACAGTAGAGCAAGGAGAAGTAATAGAAATTAGTTATAAAAGGAATAGCACAATGGCAACACAACAAAAGTGGTTGTAATAGAACAAGAAAGCATGCAAGACAAAGCCAGAAGCTATGACTTAGATTATATATACAGATGAATATAATTGTAAAAGTTTTTTTATTTTGGTTGGGTTTTGTTAGTATCACAAGTGTAAGGTTTTGGTCATAGTTATTTTCTACTACTGAGAAGTCAGATTTTGAGTCTGTAATGTAATATGTACACCATTTTAGGAGTTAGAGCTCTGTGACATGAGTCTAGATCCAGGATTCTATAAAAAAGTGCTATTGTGTATCTATGATATTGTAATTGAGAAATACTTGGAGATAATATATGAGGAAGGATCCAAAATTTCAAAATATGTTGTGTCTTTCTGTGTTTATCCTTA
>CBVK0100502293.1:0-10774 GCA_900067695.1 Picea abies | reverse complement strand
GGATCCCCTTCTTTGCTCAGCAGTCCCTCAGCCTATCCCACTTCCCTCTAGGGCTCCAACACATGTTGGCCAAGAAATCTCACTGCTGGGATTATAGGGATTTTCAGCTGTAACAAAGTTCCTCAATGGCAACGATTATCCTTCCATATAGTCACAATTCTCTCATAATTCATGGTTGTAGTTTTCCATAACTTGTTTTTACTATGTCTATGGTTGTTCTAGCTCATGGAGTAACTCTCTCTAATTTCCCAACAGGATGGCAATTTGAGCTCTCCCAAATTTGATAACTCGAATTCCGCCTCGGAATGATAACTCGAACAACATGAAGATTCGAACCGGAGTGGTAGTTCAAACAGGTTAGTCACTTGAACCCCTAGTACTTCAAAGTTCAAACCCCTAAGAATTCAAACTCTCCCCCAAACCTTCGAACTCTGTCTCCCCTGCATGGCTGAAAAAGGGATAGGTAAAATTGCATGTAAGTGGGAAACCACGCACGTTCACGGAAAGTACACTCTTTTTCCTCTCTTATCACTAATCCCAAGGATTAAGGAATACTAATTAAGCTAGGTTAAGGACTTAGGCTTATTAATAAAATAATTTTATTTTTCTTTTGCTCCCTAAATCCCCTTTCTTTCCCCTCTTGTGGAGTCATAGCCCCCCAATTTTTTTCCTCCTTATGCAGCCCATGATGTATATTTTTTAATCATTTAATGCACAATCATACATATTACATCATCCAGCTTTTAGCCATTCATCATATACACACACAATACTGATTTGGGAATCAAAACTGGGTATTACAATCATCCACATACCGAAGATACGTTGATGAGATATCCTTTATGTCCTTGATACCTTCCCAATTTTTTCCCTTTCCATTCTTCCCAGTTGTAAGTATTATTCTTAAACATTCTACAATAAAAAAATTAGATAACGTTGGAGAGGGAAAACCTGTGTCAACCCCTACCCTATTTAGAATAATTAGTGGGTCAGCCACTGACTGGGACCAAATAAGAGTCTAGGAATGCGATGTGCCACCATTTAATCCAATCAACTCTTTATCCAAACTTGTTAAGATCAATCAACTTTATCATAAGCCTTAGACAAATCTGTTTCGATAAACATGTTTTTGTTTTCAAAAATTAGCTAAGTGAATTCATTCACGGGCTGTGATGATTCTATCTAAAAGTTGTCTACCCTTAGAAAATCTCTGTGCTCCTAAAAAATAAAGTCTGGTTAGAGAGTCCTCAATCTTTTTGCAATTATTTTCAAAATCAATGTGCAAGGCAGAAAATGTTTTAAATTCTAATTCCTTCTTAGCTTTTGGGAATTAAGATCAGGAATATGACATTCATCTCTTGTCACTGGATCATTTCCCTCTCTTTAGATCCTCTCAGATATGTTTCCGATCTGGATATTGTTCCACTAACAATCATCATATATGGGTAACATTGCCATAACAAGAACTAGGGTCCTCTTTATCTTATAGAGGATGGCAGGTACACATGGAAAATTAGGTTTTGAATATCAGATTAAGTGCACAGATCAGACTGTGAAATGGGTTAAGGTGGGAATCATGTGATGATGGAAAATATTTCAGAAATCGAAGTGTACATCTCATTATGGATAGTGCAAAGCTATTCTAAGCTAACTTCATTATCAATAAAATCCATGCAATAAATAAGAAAATTAAAAAGCTTTAGTGTTTGAAGTTGGAAATTCAAAATACTTGTTTCGCATATAGTGCTTTTGAGATTCTCCAGGTATCTACTAGGACTAGCTGCCTTTTAGTATCAAGCTTGAATTTTTTTTCTTCTCTCCAAATATTTTTGATGCAACACTGGTATCGAATGTGGACACAATTCTAGAACCTGGACATTACATACAATGACTTTTACAATTATGACCTTACTGGATTTTGTTGCAATTAACCATGTAGTTTAGAATGCAGCAGAAGGTAATCTGTATGTGTTCTCTGTCAAATAATCACCTTAGCTGACTATTTTCATGATTATGATAGAGTACGAATATGGAGAATTGTTAAGAGTTACTTCTTCACACAGCCTTCTTGAAGTTCTGATTTGAATGTTCACTCGCTTTTAAAATTCAATAGTAGTTGAAGTGAAATTAATGTCCATTTGTAATTTTCCATTGCGGTTTAATCTGAGAATATAAAAATTATGGGATTTTTTGCTTATGTAATTGCAGAGAACCTGGGGCAGAACAGAAATTCAAAGAAATCAGCAATGCTTATGAGGTATTCAGGGAGAATGCTTATAATTTATTACATAGTTGACAGCAGAACATTGTTTAAACTTTATATAGACATTAACTGATAATTTTCAATTTTGGAAATTGAGAAATGCATATTTTCTTGTAGGTATTGTCTGATGAGGAGAAACGGTCGCTGTATGACAGATATGGAGAAGCTGGGGTCAAGGGTGCAGCTCAGGGAACTGGGGTAAGTTTATCCTGTAGTGGTCCAGATGACATCGGTCAATTTCAGAAGCGTTTTGGGAATTTGAAATTTCCTAGTTTTATAGACACCTGATAAATTTTAGTTGTACAAGGAGTTCTAAGAACTTTCCTTCAAGATAAAATTTAAATCTTACTGAAGTGCATAAAATCTCTTTCTCATATATATCTATATGAGAGCAAGGGAATGGATAATATTCTGCTCTTGATAAGATATCATTTTGCAGGATTTCAGTAATCCATTTGATCTTTTTGAGTCATTATTTGAGGGCATGGGAGGCCTAGGAGGTATGGGTGGCAGCAGAGCAAGTCGGAACAGGCCAATGCAAGGTGATGATGAGCGATATAATTTAGTCCTGAAGTTTAAGGAAGCAGTTTTTGGGATTGACAAAGACATAGAGATAACTCGCCTTGAGAATTGCAATACATGTGACGGGTCTGGCGCCAAGCCAGGAACTGTACCAACCACTTGTGGTACATGCAGGGGTCAAGGGCAGGTGATTAATGCAACACGAACTCCACTAGGTGAATTCCGACAAGTATCAACTTGTCCGGCTTGTGAAGGGTCTGGGGAGTCCTCAACACCATGCACTACATGTCGTGGAGATGGACTTGTTAGACGGACAAAGAAAATCAGCTTAAAAGTTCCACCTGGGGTAGATTCAGGAAGTCGGCTCCGTGTTCGGTCTGAAGGAAATGCAGGCAGACGAGGTGGCCCACCTGGAGATCTATATGTTTTTATTGAGGTGCTTTCCGATCCTGTGTTGAAGCGTGATGGATCAAATATTTTGATAACATGCAAGGTTTCCTATGTAGATGCCATTCTTGGGACAACCATTAAGGTGCCAACAGTAGATGGCATGGTTGATCTGAAAATCCCTGCTGGAACTCAACCTAGTACAACCTTGGTGATGGCAAAAAAAGGTGTTCCATTCCTTGGAAAGCCAAATATTCGAGGAGATCAGTTAGTGCGTGTGCAGGTAGAAATTCCAAAGCATCTAAGCAATGAGGAAAGAAAACTAATAGAAGAGCTTTCTAGTCTGAGAAAAAACAAAGTTACAAGCAGCAGGTGACAAGATACTGAAAGCATCACAGTCTGACACACAGGATAAAATAGTGTACTAAATTGCCAGAGAGCCTACCCTATTGGGTTTCATCCATTTTAGTGTGTATGGTTGTAGCTTCCTGCAACTCCCCTTTGTATGGGGGTTTTACTTGATTTTAGCGCTATGATATATATACTATACCTGGACAGTGCTTTGCAGTGGAACTCATTTTTGCCAATGAAATCAAGTTAAATTGTTCATGGGTGCAGGCTACAGCCAGTTTACCTGTTGCATGCAAACAAATTATTAGGTAGTTAGCAGGGCAACAGATTCAGCCATTTTGTTGTTTTGCCTCAAGTTGTTGCTATGGTATTTGGAAGACAAGATTATATTTGTCCTATTCTTCTGAGAATTCAAAACACCTTTCCATAATATCCAAGAAAACAGTTGATGTTTAATTGGACGTTGCCATGAGAACCTTTTAACATTTTCCATTTTGCTAACCTTAACTGTATTCTACAAGAATTCATATTGAGCGAGAATTCATTGTTGAAATAATATGGACAAGGGAGAGCTGAGGTAATGCCTGGGTTGTTTGGTAAAGGTTTTACTCCTGTCTTCATTCTGAGCCTTTTTGTCTGTTTAAGATTTTATTTTATGGGAATTAATAAGGTAATCTGGGGGGAAGATGATTTGACAGAGCAAAGATGGGCACAATAGGGTGTATTGCCATACAGATGTGTTAGGGTGAGACACAGGTTGGAATACCTCTTTCAGACATGGGATATATGAGTCAGGTTCGGTTTCTTGTTCCTGATTTATTACATTCATTTTACTTTCTGGATGGGTTGAAGGGATTTTAAAAATGATGTCTTTTTATTTTTATTTATTTAAAAAATATATATATTTTCACGTCTGTTATTCTTTTCATGTGTTAGAATGTTGGTTCTTTACTGTTGGGAATTTAAATCGACTTAAGATGCTGGTTTGTGTTCTTTTTCTTTTAATGTTTAAATATAATGAAATTTTTGTATGGATATATCTATGTTGCACCGAGTTTTGGGGATGAAGGACGAGGAGACCAGTTTTAGGACCACTTGAAGGTACCTCAAATTTCCAGGCAATGTGCAGGGGAGACGGTAAAAATATAGTTTTTAAAAATTAAAATACTATAAAGTATTAAGTTCAAAAGAAAAAGATTTTAGAACATTCTACTATGATATAACTCATCAGAAGTGGCAATTCTTTATATGAAATGAAATGAAATGAAAGTATTTTTAACGTCCACGAGGCTAACTGCTATCTTCCAATACCCTTCAAACAAAGGTGTCTTGCACCCTTCATGCTCATGTTTGGAAGCGCTCGTCTCCTTATATATTAAAACCCTGAAAAAATAGTAGATATAGGGTTACAAGATCCGATCAAGCATGGGTTAAAAGCTAAAACTGTTGTGATTATCACCTATTGCAAAAGCATATTACGAAGTATCCTGACATGCATTGCATAGATAATATTTTTCATGGTCTACATGTCGAATCAATGAGTGAATATTTTTCTTGAAAAATTGGTGCCACATGGGCGCTAGTTTGGATAGGGGGCATCCCTAAAACCATTAAGGGATGTCCCCTAAACCTCCCTGTTTTTTTTTGGGAACATCTATGGAACAAGGGAAGTCTCCCATGCATTGGGGAACGTACTCTTCCATGTGGGGACTTCCCCCTCTAGCCCGTTTGGATAGGGAAACACAAACGATGTCCTCCAAGGGTGGGTACGAGTTCTCGTGCGATATTGGGTGTGTGTATGTATTGAAAATGTAGCATCTAAGTTGTCAAGGGTTACAAACCCACCCCTTGCGTGCATGCACAAGGTATGGATATGCATAACCTGCACCTGGTTTACGAGTGGTTATGCACCCGGAAGTACCCCGGAGCAACCATGCCATTTGGGTTGGTATGCTACTTCCTGGCCAAAAAACGGGTTAGCATGGTAGCTCTTGCCAAAAAACAGGGACATACCCCAATTTGGGTGCTCGAACCTTGAAATTTGGTTCTCCGAGGGTGACTTTTGCACTGAATTTTTTTTAAGCAAAAATTACCAAAAAAGGGGAAAAAAAAAAGTGGCTTCCTCCAAAATCCTAACCCATCACTTCACAAACACTGATGAACTCGAAAGCACAAGAACACACTTCATTTCAGATTGAAGGGAGAAACAGTGAAGTAGTGATGAAGAAGAAAGTTATGGATTCGGGTGCCATTTTTCTCACTCCAAGTTTGTGGATAGCAATAAACTGGTGAACTGGAAAGTTGCTTTTGGTGTTCAAATCTTCCATTGTAAGGGTATATTCTCAGCATTTTAAGCAATTTCTAATATTGAAATTTCATTTTCAGATTTCTCTTCTTCCTCTTGAAATCTTCTTTCAAACTTTTCTACCATGGCTTCATCGAATCTTCTCTATCCGTTGTGGAAATATGCGGAGATATTGAGAATGTTCAAGTTTATTGTTTTTCTAATCATTATAAGAGTGTTCAATGTTGAATGAGACTTCTAAATAATGGAGGTCAAATTGTCAATTGATGAATCATTGAATGACAAATGTTTAACTATGAAGTTGAGTTTGGGTGAAATATAATTTGAACGATGAATTTCATTTGAAAATGAATATGAATCATTGTCGATATCTAGAAATTTCAATCTGTTTTTTAATTAATTTATTTTTTTCTGTTCATATATATCAAATTGTATATGTATATTTGAGACATACCCATCCCCTGTTTCAAAAGCGCCATACCTGCACTTGTCCCCATGTACATTGGCAACTTAATGTAGCATATATTTCATTAGATATCGATATAATACACATGTGCATTAGGATTGTTGCAACTTGAGGGATTCCTCGAAATTTTGTATAGCTTTGTAATTATGTTTTCTTAGAAAGGGATCTCTTTGGTAGTAATTCTATAATAGAACTATTACATGTGGAGAAGATCATAACAACATGTATGTAGAGAAGATTGCTGGTTACTTAACATCCATGGAAAATGAAGATTGTGAGGATGGGACCCACAAAGATGCCAAATGCATATAACAATTGTTACCCCCCAGCCTAGGGGTCACTGGAGATCATGTCTCATGGACCATAATGAAGACAGTGATCCCATTGATGATCATCATCATCATGTCCACCCATGACAACCCAACAACCTTTTCAGATTGTCTCTTCTACTTCAGATCAACCAAGCTCATCACATCGAGTCACACATTGTATAGGACATGTTAAGTAGCGTCACCATGAGGTATGTTAGTCCTTTCTTCATATAAGGTGTTGTGCTTAATATACTAGGTATGTGAATGAGGGCCATTGGTTGAAGTTGGATAATGGATCATAAGCTCAAGAAGTTATATTTGTTTCCTTGTTTCACCTTGGTGGCCAACATTTGTGTCCTAGTCTCGTGTTGTCACCCCCAAGAAAAAGGGGTACTACTAGGGGGGCCTTTCAATGGTAACATTCAGTTTCCACGACATACTTAACACTTACCATCTTGGACCCTGTGGCAGTGTACTAAACTTCGTCAATGGGTAATGGTTCATTCTCTCATGAGAAGAGGGGTTAAAGGCCTGTTATAACATAGTTTGTAGTTTGGGCAAAGCCCAACCCAAGCAACAAGTGTGTGACACAACTGGGGACACCTATCATTGTCACTTCAATAGATATCCCCCTCGTTTTAGTAATGGACAAGTCCAACACAAGGGAGGCTTCTCGGGTGACCCTTAGGGGATTATAAGGGAGAAGGCCAAGTGCTAAAGGAACCACCCCTATAGGTCACGACTAAAGGGTCTTGAGGCTTGATGGAGGATGGGTATAGGTCAAAAAAAAGGTTGCCAACTTTGTGTAACTGCAAAACAATGTTAGACAAGCCAAACCAAGACAATATATGATGATATAAGCCCCAAGAAAAGAGGGGAATCAATAAGAAACCTTGCTATCCCATAATTGCAGCAGTAAACAATTATTTATCAACAATGACAAAGTTATAACAACTACAAATTACATCATCTAACCAACATATAATATTGGACAAATTAGCATGCACTTAGAGATAATATTCCAATGCTTAAAACAATGAATTAGATGACAAAAGAAGGCTGTAAGAATGAATTATCAACAAAATATTATGACAACCTTATGGCTATAGCTTATTATTGCTACAATAACAACTTTTAACCAACAAAATCAACAAGTAAGCCACCCAATCAATAACTCTTGAAAAGCATATCAAAATTCACTACTTACATGCAAATTTCAGCTGTCAAAAGTGAAGAAAACTTGTTGAGAAAGAGAGTTTACTGTAGCCATAATGGCTGTAGCTCAATATTTATTACAACAAACTAACCACTTGTCCAATCAAGATTCCCTTGGAACATAAGATAATTTAAAGCATGCAAAATTCAAATTCAACTTGAACAATTCAAAAATCTCAATTTTCATGTTTACCAATGCAACAATTAACAATCTTCAATGCAAAGATTAATGCCTTGTTATTGGGTGAGTGGAGTCTCTTCCTTGGAAGGCAAAATAATTGAAGAGGAAGAAGATTTTTTTTGGGAGTTAAACCCTTATAACACCCAACGAGAATCCTTCCAAATCTTCTAGTGTGGAATCCAAGTTGAACTAGGGTTTAAAGTTTCTCTAGGGGTGTAAACCCTTATACTTCTTAGAGAAAAACAAAACCTAGCTAAGCCTTGCAACAAGGGTGTAAACCCTCTTACTTCTTGTTGCAAGCATGATAGCCCTTCAATAACAAAGAAGAAGTAAACTTTGGTGGAGGGTGTAAGTCCTTTTACTCCTCCTAGGGTTTAAGATGTTTTTCTTGAATTTAAACAAGCAAAACAACAATAAATTGCAGAAATTACTCACCAAATCCAAGAGATAGCATGCATAAACCCTTTACTACCAAGAATAGTCAACAACTTGCCAAAGAAACACCATCAAGAGAAGTTGCTAGCTTTTATTACTCCAATAGACAAGAGTTGCATCCATTTTGACAAGAAAAAGAGATAGCGAATTGTCCAAGATGGCCGAAATTTCAATCCAAGAAGTATCATTATCAAGTGATGAGATATATGAAAATGAAAATGACTTGTCTCATATTTATATGAGGAAAACCCAAGTCTTGTTTGTCCACATTTGTCCACTTTTACATTAAAACCCTAATTTTAGGTCATAACCAAAAGTTACAATGTATAATTAGCAAATTGTTTTGCTCGTTTTTCCCACATAGGATACAAAATGACCAAAAATAACAAAATGATGGGACATAAGCCCATACAACTCTTCTCCAAGGTAGCACGTGTGAAGATAAGCCTCCAAAGGCTAGGGCATCATGTTAGAAATGTGCCATGTCATCCCCATATCAAGCAAGAAGGTGGGGCTTCAAGCCTAGAACACCACCAAGTGCACTAAAATGGCCAAATTCCCTCCCAAATGTGTGATGTCAAGCTCCCCAAGAGAGATGTTTTGGCATAGGAGGGTGACGTAATCCCTTCCTCATCATCTTGAGCCTCGTTCATGTGCTATGGAAGTCTTCCAAGGTGTAATGTTCATCATCCTAGGCCTCCAATGTGTGGGGTGCATCATCCATCCAATGAACTTTCAAGCCCCTATGAAGGTTCAAGTGGCTTAGTCCATCCATGAAATAGCTTTCACCAGGAAAGGTCTTGCAAAGACAAGCAAATATGTGCTCAAGGGTCCACAAGTCACACAAATCATGCAATTTAGGTATGGGAGGGGTGTCATGGTGCCCTATTAGGTAGGATAATTCCCAAGTTGAGGAATGTTTCCCAAGAAGACCCTCTCTAGACCATGTAATGAGTATGAGTTGGATTGGGGGAAGTACTCTTGAGCATGGGGCTCCTAACATATCAAGGGCTCATATTGTCTCATTTATGGGTGCCTTTGTGGATGTTGTGTTGCATCCCTTTATTTGCCTTTTTTTTATGGTCCGAACATTGAGTGCTATGTGCAATGGGAAGTAAAAGACCACCGCAATGCCACTTGAAGTTAGAACAGATGGAGTGCCATATGCACTGGAAATTAAAGGACACCATAATGCATTCCCCCATCAAGCGAGACATTTTTATTTATCTTCTTTTAAAGGTCCTTCATTTTTATGGAGAAGCGTTTCATTGCTCTCAGGACTTTATGGCGAGCATCTAGAAGGATAGATTATGGTTTTACAGTGCTACAACACCTCTGGGCCTTCAACTTCTTCTTCCCATTAAATGAGGTACAAGCCCTTCTTGGGGTCAATGAACCCAAAAACCCAAAACATGAAGAAACATAGGGGAAGAGGTGTTGAAAGTGGTAAGTATGAGCATGAATGGTACGATGACCCTTCAAGGAGACGCCCCAGTAGTAACCCTTTTCCTAGGGGTGACCAACTTACTAGGATACCATGTCAACCACCAAGGTGAAATAAGGCAAAAGGTATAATTTCCAAGAAAACGTTCCATAATCAAGAGAAGACCCTTTGCAACATGCTCAAATGCTTCAAATATTAAAGTGACACTTACCACGAGACCCGACTTATTACCTCATGAAGCAAAACCTGTTGTGCTCTATGGACCAAGCTGGCAAGGAAGATGCTACTATGATGTTGATGATGAATGGTGATGTGTGGTGGAGAGGAGGGGCTTTGTTTGCTCAATGTNGTGATGTGTGGTGGAGAGGAGGGGCTTTGTTTGCTCAATGTGGGCTCAACTGGTCACCTGTCTCTCGACACTCCATGTCTGCTAATTGCGAGCCTCAAGACACCATCTCCTTACTTACCCATAAGCTGGGGGGGTTAACAAGGCCTAGAGGTTGATTGTAGCTGCTAGCAAAAGAATATTAAAAAAAGAATAATTCTAAAGAAAGAAAGAGAAAATAACAAAGGACTCTTAAAATCCAGTTCATACTTGAGCTCTACCCTTTCCGTGTTCGCGCTAGTTCCAAGCAATGATGTTGTAGCTTGAAACATTATAAAGGGGACTTGCAAATATGATAAGAGGACAATAAAAAAGGATGCCATTCTTTACACCTTGGATGCTGGGCATTTAGATGACGATGTCATGCTAGAGTTTGATGGAGATGATGGGGCTTGTTGTCACTTAGACACCACATGAGGTGACAAGGCACTTGATAGTGGTTTTTCGTTGCTTTCACTCATAGATGATGACACATGGCCTTTGGAGGCCTTCTCCATGCCCTTGAGGGC
>CBVK0100502292.1:418-10774 GCA_900067695.1 Picea abies | reverse complement strand
CCTCGGGGGAGGGGCCCCTCTGCTTTCGTTCGGTTCAAATCGCATCGCCTCCAAACCTCCTTCTCACGGCTCTATCTCATGGCTCAAGTCTCTACCTTTTGAATCAACAAATGAAAACAAATGAATAATATCATTCAAACTCAAGTCTAGAAGAAACAAAAAAAAGAATGTGATACTTTTCAACATTAAATATTTAAGGGACTCAGACAAAGCATAGAGATAAACAAAAAAATTCCTTTGTACTACACAATGTGTGAACACAAACCTCCCTTTATAATTAATTATATAAAAATCAATTTTCTTTAAAAAAAAAAAAAAAATGAAAAACAATAACAATGTGTGAACACAAACCTCCCTTTATAATTAATTTTATAAAAATCAATTTTCTTTAAAAAAAAAAAAAAAATGAAAAACAATAATAAAAATAATAAACACTAAAACTAATATGCAGCTCCCAAAAACTAATATGCAACATCCTATCTACTATTTGAAAATGCTACACATGTATGATTGAAAGATACCCCACCGAAATCAAAGAATAATAATAAAAAAAAGAAATAGCCTCCATGATTTGAAGCACAACAAAAATAGCATAACAATAAATAAAAAACAATAATAAAAATAAAATCTAAAACTAATATGCAACTCCCCAAAACTAATATGCAACATCCTATCTTCTATTTGAAAATGCTACACATGTATAATTGAAAGATACCCCACCGAGATCAAAAAATAATAAAAGAAAAGAAATAGCCTCCATGATTTGGAGCATAACAAAAATGGCATAACATATATGTAGATTTGTCATGGAATTCATTGACCATTAGAATTAGGTCTAGATAATTATGTCCACATTTTAATAGTTCATAAATCATAGTGTTTCAATATAAGGAAAACTAAGATCGATGAAGAGACACATAGTTAGCCTATAAAAGGTCAAGATCAATATCTTGATGAAGTATAATGGTTGAACTAGAGTTGTTTCTGGGTGAGAGAAGAGTAGAGGAAATGAAGATAGAAGTTTAAAAAAAAAAAATCCATATAAATTGCTTTGTAGGTAGAAAGGAAAATAAATGAAAAAATTAAAATAACAAATGAATAAGAAGTAGAGAATGAAGAATGTAGAAGAACTAAAAAAGAAACTGAAATCCTACCTTTAAGAAGGAAACAAAAATTGCTTTTGGCTTGTCAACATGGAAATAAAACATCGTCATTAGAAAAGAGGATATAAGGGGAAAATGAAATAGAAAATGGACATGGAAGAGAGAATGAAGAATTTACAAGAGCCATAAATGAAATTGAAATCTTACCTTTTGGATAGAGACAAAGATTTATTTTGGCATGCCAAAACGAAAATAAAACACCATTGTTATATGGAAAATTTGACTTATGTTTTTCAAGTCTTAGAAGTACTTGAGGATGACATTACAATAGGAATAATAGAGAACTAACAAAAATAAGAATAGGGTTCAACCAACGAAGATGGAATATAAAAGAGAAAAAAATTGGAAAAAGGATAACGCATGGCTTGTAATTTATAAGTAGTGAAAGAGAGTCTGGAGGGTTAATAGGTTGGAGTGTGAAGCATATGTTCACATAAAGGAAAACAACATTAGAACTTTCAACCACTTGCAAGGCAATAACTATCAGTGGTTCAACACACGATACAATTACTTTCAATGAGCAACAAATTCAAAGAAAAAACATCAGGGATAAACTATAATTGAAGTAAGGGTGGCAATAGAGAGATGATTATCTTATAAATACTTCTACAAAAAAAAGAATTGTAGGAAACCATATCATATTCTACTTTTACCTATTAATAATACATAAATTTCTAATTTTAAGTTAAAACAAAACCTCAATAAAAATTAGGGTTGCTTCAAAATGTTATGCAAATATATAAACAATGAACAAGGTGTTATGTCATGAAAGTTAAACACATATTTCACATAAGTTCCAAAAAATCCATCCTAACTCCATCCTAAGAGATATTTCTTGTTTCAAAAATACTTAAAACTAGAATACACACATGAACTTCCCAACACATATAAAAGCTAATCACTTATTTCAAATTTGAAGAGTATTTTTTATTCAAAAGGGTAACAATGTAGCTATTTTTAAAACCCTTAACAACATTTGGATTTTCTCATTTTATATCCTTGCATCATTTATCTTGAGTGTGGATTTTTGTGAAATGGTCATGAGAAGGGATGAATAGGAAGATGAGGATATGCATACCTTTTTCCATGTTTCCTTAATATTTTCAACATGGTACTTATAATCCTATGAAACTTAGGTGTTTTGATGAATAAACCTACTCACTGCTGGAGTGGTACTGTTGGTGCAAATTTGATCAAACCAGGGTCCTTCTCAGGTTACCAACAAAAGGTACCATGTAGTCTAGAGTGCTGGCATTTTCATCTTCTCCGAAGAGAAGAAGTCTCACCTGAAGCACTGTTGAGACAAATAGATAGGGAAGGGTAGGGAAAAGACTTAAGAGGATCCATAGAGCCTTCAAGACTCATTCTTGTTCTTGCGCAAGAGACATGAATAGATCTGGAACATATATGTGCAAGAATCGAACATACTTACGTTGTGAGCAAGCATTTAAACATAGAACCATCAAATAGAACTCATAAGCCATAAGGAAACATTGTAATGCATAAGTAAACATACAAAGACACAACATATTTTAAAATTAGGTCCTTCTTCATATTCTCTTCAATATCTTTATCTGATTACAGACTCAGAATTACATAGTAGGGCACTGTACAGACTTTTGGCTCTGGACTCATGTCGCAGAGCTCTAATTCTCCAGCGGATAGTTCCAATTCATTACAGACTCAAGACTTGTCTTCCCCCAACTTACAACAATCATCAACAACTCAACCCAACCCTTCACAATAATCCTGGCCAACCCTTTTACAATTATGCTCATCCCTATATATAAGTTGGGTTGTGTCTTCCTTCTCGACTTGCACGCTTTCTTGTTCTGTTGCAACCGTTTGCTGCTTAGTTGGTGTTGCACTGACTTTCACAACTTATTTCTGTTGCTCTTTCTCTAGGACTCTGATGAAGCTTGTGCAACTCGTTCTCAGTCAAAACCTGCGCAATTCCTTCCCAAAAATGAAGGGCCCAATAAGCTCCAACCACAATCCTTGACTCGTCCTCGAGTCAAGTGCTTGGTTTTTCACATCCTCTAGGAGCATCTGTTGTTTTCCCTTGTCTGTTGTTTCTTCTTCTTTGGGATCTTCTGTTTGTGATTTTTATTCCTTTACCTCCTCAAACGAAGGGCCCAATTCTGGTACCAACTCTAAGGCTCGGTGATTTACTCCTTGAAAGCTTCCAACTTTGTCCTACCATTTCCAGGCGAGGAGTGATGCTTCTGCAAGAAACTGCTAGGTCGTCTATTTGCTATATTCCTTTGGCTTGGCCGCAACCAACGAGTTCCACTCGAAATCTGCTGTTGCATCGACTTGGTGTATTTTCATGTAGGCTATCTGAATTACAGGTCGAAAGCCGTGCATCTCTTTCTTGGCTACGGACTATGCCTCATAGAGCATATTTAGTTCATTGTCAGCCTATTGAATTTGGTCAAAATTCTTCTATTGGTCCATGGGGTCCATTGTGGTCGCAACTTCTTCGTTGAGCACATGGATCTTTGTGTGCACCTCCTCCAAGACTTGGTTTGGTCGAGCGATGATTCCCATCCAATCATTGACTTCCCTAAAAATTTTGGTGCATTCCGTTGTGTGCTTGTGTAGTGTTGCTCGAGCGTCGTTACCTTGCAATATTATCTTCTGCATCTATTCCTGCAGCTGCTGCAACTATTTCTCTGCTTCATGCTAGACCTGTTGGAGCTTTGCTTGTAGCTTCTTAGTGCGAGTAGCGAGTTGTTTCCATGCTTCTTGTAACAGCTCAATATTTTTCTCTGGCTCGCCTACATCGCTGGCTTCGAGTAGTTTGGGCGCAACCTTCCAAATCTCTGACCAAGCTTCAACAATTTTTTCCTGTACTTTTTCCAATTTGTGCTGGACTTGGATTTTGTCATGTGATTCCTGCATTCTACATTTTTGCGCAATAAAATCTTCCTTCCTTGCAACCGTGATGACTCTTTTGGCCTCCTGGAGCCTTTGCTCTAATTTTTCCGTTGATGCTATGATTAGTCCAAATAATTGTGGCGCTGGCCATTGTACCAGGTTGAGAGATGAAGGAGTTGTGTCAGTGGGTGCTCGCTTCTGTAGTGGAAGTCCATTGGCCGTTGGATGGTCCGAGCAGGTTTCTAGCTCCTCCTCCATTGGTAGCACTGGTGCGATCCTCAACCTTATCTCTACGGGAAAAAGAGTTAGAACCTCTATTCTGGCTATGCAGAGTTGCATCAATTCTGCACATTGCTAAGGGTTCTGAAGAACCCGCTACATTTGTGCTCGCGCGACTATCATATCCTGCCCAGTTGTTGATTCTGGTTCGTTGTGAGCATCTGGTATCTCCTTCTCTTTTGATGCTTCTTCTTCATGCGTCGTGATTTCTTGGGCACCCTCACCCTTGGCTGGCGAGGTGGTTTGTTGGTTGTTGTCAGTCTTCGACTCCTCTCCAGTTCTAGCATTTTTTCCTTGTGCTGAAGACTCAGGCTGTTGTTCCTGGGTGTCTAGATTCGAATCATTCTATGTCATGCTCGGATATGAGGCTTTGGGGTCGGGACCATAAAATTATGATCTTGGTTTGGGTGACTCTCTGGTTATTTGTGGGAGTCGTCACTCCACTATCTTTGGCTGATCGAGTTGCATCATCTCTAGGGTTGTGGTCTGATGTGAACTGGCGGTGATGAGGTTTGATGATTGGAGTGGTGGTTGCTCAGTGATGAACATGGACATAAATGGTTCAGGCTCGGGATCATCCTAAATGTCAATGATGGTGGTGGCTTTTATTGTTGCGCGGGTGTGGGGAGCAGCTAATGCAAGGGGTTGTGAATCGAGAGGTTTATTTGGTGAGACCCTAGTTCTGGGATTCTTCACCAAAGGTTTGGTACTGAACACAAAGATGGACATTTGGTTAACATCAATGCCTGATAACATGACATCAGCTGGCAGTGGCTGGATGGACAGTGTTTTCCTTCACTCTAATTGATGTGTCTTCTCTTCCTCCTCTGAGTCTGTTTGTACTGGAGCATCTGGTTTCTTCAGCTCTGGGCCTAAGCTTGGTCCTTCTCCTGCTTCCTTGTCTTTTTTCTTTAGCAAATCCACCAATAAAATGTAATTCATCATTGACTTACATGACTTGCATTTGACTCTTGGCCACGACATGACTTCCTTATCGAAGGCTTCCTCGTCCAGATAGAACGGTAGCATCCTTGTGTGGAAATGTTCCCTGTTGACATGTCTTGGCCAAATGAATGTATGGTGTTGATTCATCCATAAGGCGATATTCCTAGTGTTACAGTTGAGGAGCTCTCGCAGGATGCACAACCTCTGCATTGCATTTATCATACCATTATACTATTTGGAAAATGTTGTGGCATTGAGTGTTGTATTCTCTGAGTCTGGTCTGGATTGCCATGGCTCGAACATCTTCGCCATGCGCCTCTTGTCTGGTATTGTCGGTTATCTACTCACAAGTGGATTCCATTTGAACTTTGTGAAGGCCATAAGTAGGTATCCATAGGTGAAGGTTGTTCCCTTCTCCTGCGCTTCCTCACAAGTTACTAGTAGTTCCTCCAATAGGTAACTACACCAATTGAACACTGCTCCATTGGCACAAAAGTTGACGACTGATAATGCATCTAGAGTGCATTCTCCTTTATAGTAAGACCTCATAACCTTGTTGTCTATGATGTAGCAACTAGTCCAGACTGTCTCGGGCAGTATTGGTTCAATTACTATTGTGAGTCCTCCCCTCTTTGTGTTGAATTTCACGTATAGGCTAAGCTCACCTTTCTTTTTCCCTTTCTTACCGGGACCTTGGAATCCCTTCGACACATCCTCTCCTTGGGAGGATAGTCTAGTAAGCTGTTGGATTTCTTCAACATGGATTTTATACCTCTTATCCAACCATAGACTTCTGTCATGCACCCTGCTTATCAAAAATTTCATGCAACACAAAATCTCACCTGTGGTACCAAAGACTGGTAAGTCTCTCAGGTTCATGATGGTTGAGTTAAATAAGTTGATGAAGTCTTCTTTTGGCACAAGTTTCATTCCTCTGATTCCATCCGAAGCTACAATCTCACCTGTGGTACCAAAGACTGGTAAGTCTCTCAGGTTCATGATGGTTGAGTTAAATAAGTTGATGAAGTCTTCTTTTGGCACAAGTTTCATTCCTCTGATTCCATCCGAAGCTATCTCCTAAAAGACATCTATGTGCATCTGTGGGAACAAGACTGAATTCGTGAGGTCAATGTCGAGGAGCTTAACATGCTCTACCTTCCCTTTGAGATCACCCACGATCTCGACCCAGGGGTCACAGGGCTCATCTGGTACCACTTCTTTAGACATGGTGCTTCGGCTTGCTGTGGCTCTCGACATTCACACTACCGTGGTAGGTAGGAACTAGGGTTATGTCTGCAACTTTTACAATGGTACCAACTGGTTCGCACTGCTGAGTTTGGAAATGGCTAAGATATTTTAGAAGTGATACATTCTCGGATGAGTTCTGAGAGCCTTATACTTGGCTTAACGAGCAAGTTTTAGCAGTAACTTCTACTCATCATGACCGTATGGATGCAAATGGGTTTGAGTTGTCCGGCAGGATGGTTTAATCAAGGTAAATCCTATTGGGGGATCCTAGTATTTACTTATTTGAGTGGAATAGGGACGTGCCCAATTTGAGACCTTTCTGTTTGACGGGTGGGTGTCCTGGTGTGAAATTCGATGGAATCTTGGCATAATGCACCTTTATGGCTTAACGGGCGTCAGATGGGGTACCGGAATGGAAATAAAGGTTGTGACTAGACTGGGTTCGCATGGCCCATGGACTCAGATTAGATTTGGATTCATGGCCCCTCCGACCACAAAGGTTTTCCCCGTCATTTTAATGAATGTCATTAATGGACTCTCTTATTCTTCAGGTCCTGCACTATTGATTCGTCAATTCTGTATCAACCAACACTTAAACAAAACAAATGAACTATGTGTTATGGCACAACACTGTGCACATGGACTTTATTAACTGAATTTACAAAAATTCAGAAAGAAAAAAAAACTCAAATTTAACTATTGTACAAGCTCCTTCGGATTAGAGCGACTGTCCTTCTCTCTCATTTTTGAGACAGGTAAGGCTTCAGGTGAGCGCCATTCACTCATCCTGGTCATAGCACACCATCCAGTTTCGCGAGTCTGACTACTCCTGAGGGTCAGATCTCCGCAACTATGAAGGGTCCCAACCAGTGCATACACAGCTTGTGAGGGTTCTTCTGGTATTGACTATCATAGAGTAACACCTTGTCTCTTTGTGTGAATACCTTGGTCTTAATGTGTCTTTCATGCCAGGTATTTTTTCTTTCCTTTTCAAACGATTGATGGAAATATGCTAGAAATATGGTTTCCTCGAGTTCTTGTAGCTCCGTAAATCTTTGTGCCACTGATTCCTCTTCTGACATACGTGTGACTTGTACAATATACAGACTTGGAGTGACGAACTCTGTAGGCACCACTGCCTCTCTCCCATAAACTAGCTGGAACGGTGTGTATCTGTGGAGTTTCTTTGTGGTTGTTCCGTAGGCCCATAATACAGTTGGAACTCTATCATCCCAGTCCTCCCGGTTTTCACAACAGACCTTTGTGAGTCCCCTTTCTAGGATCTTGTTGAAGGCTTCGACTGTTCCATTGGCTTGTGGGTGGTAAGGATTTCTCTTGTGATGCTGGATCAAATATTATGTTGTAAGTGTTGCTATAGTGTTTCTAATGAAATGGGCTCCCTGATCATTGGTGAGGCTCCTGGGACATCCAAACCGAGTAATGATATTCTCGAAAATGAACCTAGCAACAATATATGTCGAACAATCCTATACAATTGCTGCTTCTTCCCACCGGGTAAGGTAGTCAGTCACGGTAATGATGTACCTAGCCTTTGAATGTTTGGCTGTGGGGTTGATTATTCCAATGAAGTCAACTGCCCATTTCTCAAATGCCTGTAGAGCTATAAATGGTTGTAGTGGTAGTTCATCTCGACGTGACATCTTGCCCACCCATTGAAAAACATCGCACGATCTAGCATATACTTTTGCATCCTTGAAGAGTGGCTCCCACCAAAGTCCTTCCTGTAGAACTTTTTGTCCCATGGGCTTTCCTCCTATGTGGCCTCTTGCAATTCCACTATGGCATTCAAGAGTATATCCTACCTTTCATGATCCAAGACGCATCATCTGAGGATGCTCTCTAGTCCTAGTTTATACAATAGTCTGGCGATCAGCTGGTAATCTACTAATCTAACAACCATATGGAATTTCTGGGTTGTAGAATATGTTTCAGGACATGCCCCTGTATTGAGAAAGATTACTATATCCTCTAGATATTCTGGTATGGCCTCAATCCTGAATAAATATGCATCTGGGAGTTGGTCATCCACTGCTCTACCAGTTTTTCCTGACTCTATCCTGGATAGATGATCGCGTCTGATGTTGCATCGTCCCGACTTGATGATGACTTCAAAGGAAAATTCCTAAAATAGCAATGACTATCTACAAATTATCCCTTCTGACTCAGGTTTGTTAACTAGGTATTTCAATGTGGAATGATCAGTAAAGAATTTGAAGTGAGACCCTAATAGATAGTGTCTAAATTTATGTAAAGAATAAATCATTTCTAAGCCTTCCCTTTCTGTCATTTTGTAGTTGCATTTTGCTTGTGATAACTTTCGACTTGCAAAATAGATAGGGTGATCTGTAGCTCCATCTCTAGGTTGTGTTAAGATAGCTCCTAGGACAATTCCTGAAGCATCTACATGGACATGAAATTCCTTCTCCTAGTTTGGGAATATCATAATCGGTGTTGTAATGAGTTTCTCCTTAAGTGTCTCAAATGCTTTATCACATTCGGGAGTCCATTGGAATGGTTCATCCTTTTTTAGGAGGTTTTCCAGAGGTGCAATCACGTTGTCATATCTTCGAATGAACCGATGATAGTAACGTATGTGTCCTAGTGTGGAGCGCAACTGTTTAGCACTCGTAGGTGGTGTCATATTCACAATGGCCACAAATTTGGTTGGGTCTACTAGTACTCCTTCTCGGCAAACTATGTGGCCCAACAAATTTCCATGTGGCACACAAAAGTTACACATTCTGAGATTTAATGAGATTTACAATTCTTAGCATCTGTCAAACATTAGTCTTAGTAGTGTTATATGTTCCTTAAGAAGGCTATATATTGTCCAATCATCCATATAGACTTCTATAAATTTGTGATTGAAATCTCTAAAGGTTTCTATCACAATCCTGGAGAAGACTACAGGGGCATTCTTTAAGCCAAATGGCATCACGTTGTATGCAAAAGATCCCCATTCTGTAATGAAATTGGTCTTTATTTTGTCTTCCTCAACAATCTTGACTTGATGGTATCCTGAAAATCTGTCTGTAAATGAGTATGCTTCCTTCCCCACAACCTGTTCTAGCACCTCATCGGTAAAGGGTGTTGGGAAAGGGTCATGCACACAGGAAGAGTTGAGGCTTTTGTAGTCCACACAGACTCTAATATCCTTAATGTCTTTCTTGCTTTGAATGACTATGGGGCTGACCCACTCTGCTTATTCTACCGCAAAAATTAGACCTGCTTCTAACATCTTATCATTCTCCTTCTTAACTTTCTCTTTTACTCTTGGGTTAAGATGGTATGGTCTATGTCTAACAGGATTGGATCCTAGTTTTAACTCATTCTTCATTTCTCCCATGACTCCTTTGATTCCATTTAATTCTGAAAAATTCTTTGGGAACAAATCCTCATATTCCCACAGTAAATTCTATATTTCCTGACTGGTTTGTTCATCCTAGTAATCTCCCACCATAGCTATCTTGGGTTTCTCTGCAGTCCCTATGTTGAGTCTGCACAAATTTAATGGGTGGTTATAGGAACTATCAGTCTGGCTGGGTATGGTGTTTTGGATTTCTCTGGTCCCCTTTATCTGTTTGATGGTTAGGTTTCTCAGTTCCTCTAAGTCGTCTAGGCTTTCTGAATCTTTGCTAATCTGATAGAATTCTATAGGCTTCTCAGTCAAGGGTAAGTGGAGTTTAGTCTAAAGTTCTTCGGTATTCTTGGGATACTCTACAAGGTTTGATCTCTTATTACCATTAGCTGTAAAAATAATGTATTTAATCTTTCGCAGGGCTAGTTCAAGCTCAGGGTACTTACTTGTGAATGAGAAATC
>CBVK0100502291.1:0-10774 GCA_900067695.1 Picea abies | reverse complement strand
GAATACCACTTTCGCGAACCCAAGGGAGTGGTTTCATTTACAGTGTTTTACCATGTGACACTTTTTTCTCTTTGACACGCAGTAACCTAAAACCATTATCGCACCCTGATGCCACATTAACCTCATGGATGCATTTCAGATGCAACATGAATCATCCATCATTGATCAGGATCAATTGCAACCATCATATGATTGGTCCCACACCTTCTCTTGTGCTTTATCATTAATCCTTGGTTACATGGTAAAGTTCCATCTAGGAAAGGGTATGAACTTGATCTAGATGAGCTTATCACCTTTTATTCTCTCGATAAGTTCCTGATTCTAAGAATGGGTCTCATGCCCTTCAAGATTATTTTTTTCACTATGAATCTCTTGGAAACCGATTAAATGCTTCACCTCCTTGATGTGGGAACTCTACAGGCTCCTTTTTTCTTGAATTATCCCCCCTTAATCTCGATCGTGATGCATGCTACTGGTTGGAACAAAACCAATAATAATAGGTTAAAAAATATTTTCTTTCTCATTCCTTTTTGAAAATACCATCACTAGACAAGAAGCAACAAATAAGTTCTTTGAATAGGTCTGGGTGCACTTTGGGNAAATAAGTTCTTTGAATAGGTCTGGGTGCACTTTGGGATACCAAGGAGCATCATCTCAAATAGGGATAGTAGATTTCTTAGTGCATTTTGGACTACATTGTGGGAGAAGATGGAAACTAAGTTGAATAGGTCTACAACATTCCATCCACTGACAGATGGGTAGACATAAGTAGTCAATAGGACTTTGGTGCATCTTTTGAGGAGTTACAATCATAAGCATCCAAATACCTGGGATGGAAATTTGATCTATATAAAACACTCTTATAATAGAGAATTCCACACTATTAGTGGTAAGTCCCCTTTTGAAACTTTCTTTGGGTATTTTCCCCCTTCACCCTTAGATGTTGTATATGGAAAGAAAGGAGGAGTGAGGGAGGACCTCATAGGAGATGCACTAAAGGTAGAATTTTTTTTGAGAATATCGGGTAGATATATTTGCAAGTATAGGAGAAACTGAAGAAGTCACAGGAAACACACAA
This sequence comes from Picea abies, assembly GCA_900067695.1. Lineage (NCBI taxonomy): Eukaryota > Viridiplantae > Streptophyta > Pinopsida > Pinales > Pinaceae > Picea > Picea abies. The sequence continues at coordinate 9,696 of CBVK0100502291.1, read as the reverse complement.
GGCTAGACATGACCAACACATAACACAAAAAACATTTAAAGTGGGAGGCAAAGTATGGTTAGAGATAAATAAGGAAATACTACAAGGTCCTGGTAAGAATATCAAGGATTTATGGTATGGTACTTTTGAGGTGTTGGAAAAGGTGGGAGATAATTTCTATAGACTCATTCAACCCCCATACATGTGAATTTACTCAGTAGTGAATGTGGAGAATCTCAAACTCTATGAGCCCTCCATGTTGGATCAAGAGGAGGAACAGGTCCTACCTTCCATAGAGGATTTAGCACCAAATTCTCAAGAAGAGTTGGAAGAAGACATAGTTTTTCAAAATAATTCTAGAACTAAAATACAAGGGGTATCATGACCTTTGGTAGATTGGGTTGAAAGGACACCTTCCAAGCAAAGAAAAATGGTAGTCCAGGGAGAAGGTAGAGGAAAATTTTCCCCACCTCATTAGTAAATATTTTGGGGACCCAAATCCTCCCTAAATGGGGAGGTATGATCCATATTGGATCATTATATTATTTTTCACTTATCTCACTAATTTTTTAGTGGAAAAATTGGAGGGATAAGCTTGCAGGGCCATTTCAGCGGCTGGTCCAAATTTGAAAATTTGGGTCCAAAAAATAATCAGAAATATTTTGGAGCCATTTTGAGGCATCGAACGACCTTTTTTTGGTCCAAACCATGCCATGTATGAATATTATAAATTATTCACGTCAATACCTTTCCAGCAACACAGATCGTTCGTCAATCAGAGTTCATATTAGAAAGTTATGCCTCCTGCAAGTTGACCTACCATATTGATCATTGTTGTGTGAGTGGATGAAATTTCAACCTCCATTAATTAGACATGTAGGGCTAGATACGTAGTGTATTTTCTAAGAAAATTCTATAAGGTTAAAAATCTTATCACAATTGAAGGTTGAGGAAGTCAAAAACCTATCCCTAGATGGATATCGAATGATATTACAACTGGGCCACTAGGAGAAGAAGGGGTTCCATTATTTTTCATTGTATGTTGTTCCATAGATGAGAAAAACATCTGATAGTGATATTCTATGACCATCACATAGGAGGATAGATTATGTATCAGCCATAAAAGAGACATGTTAAAGGAAAATCCACATAGAGTACCTCTTTATTTTTACTTGAATCATTTCTTTACCAGAGAAAAGAGAGGAGAGAAACCTCACATTCTAGCTCAGTTTTCTCCCATATTGGGTTTCCGAGGTCATATCTTGTGTTTATTTTTGAATGGAATGAATGTTGTTTATTATTCTCTATTTTTTTTGTATTTTATCTATTTTATCAGTAACTAAAATTTGTGGAGATCTAAAGGAAATTAACCTTAATCATAAATATTTCAGTATTTTGTTAGATATGTTGTGACAAATTGTTCCAGTGGAATATCAACAACAATTTATAGATCAAAATTTGTCTACGGAATCCTTTTGGAATTTTTTCTAGCTATTTATGGAACCAACCAAGAGGTTAAAGTACCATGTTGAGGTCGAGTTCTTGAAAGTGTAAGGGAAAAGTATACACACTACGTATTTGTGTTGGACGTTCATCAGTGTTATTTCAAGTATGATTTTTTTATATGGTCTTCAAGCAGTCCATAGATTTTAGGGTCAAATTTGGACGAAGCTTCTCTAGATGCCTAGGTAAGTTATGCAATTATCCTGGTATGGTCAAAGAATCCCTAGACAACCATGATTGGTTGTTTGTGGTATTATCATTACCCTTTGGTATTTTTTCATTGTTATCCCCCATGTCATCTGATTCATCTTCTTAGTCTTTTGATTTAGACCCTACTTCTTTATATTCATAATTACTAGGTTCAAAGTCGGTACTTGTTGGTGGGGTAACAACTGAAGTTTCAGGAATAAAACAGAGCATTTGGTCAAATTCAATTAGGGAAAAATCTACCAATTCCTCAACCGCATGGAAAAAAGGTGATCTAGGGTGTCGACAAGTGGTCTGGGAATTTGCTTCCTTTGGAGTAAGAAAGGAGCTAACAAAAATGCTCTGATATGTTGAGCATAAGCTCTATTAATTATCCTAAACACATTTATTTCTTCATGAGGGATCACATAGGGTATTTTTGGGTGAAAGTACGTATCTTCTTCAACTCGTAGTGAGTCATCGGTGGTGGGGGTACCTCCTTTGTGAGGGTTGTATTGATAAGGACTAGCCATGCATGTGGGTTTTTTGAATCTATAGGATATTTGGAATATGTTTCTATTGGAATAAGTGATCTGAATAGACATGCATTAGTTCATGTCCTCCTTCTAGAACAAATTCTATTGAGGGGTCTAAATTCCCTTTATCTCAAAAGTAGGAATCAAGCCCAGAGATGAGGCCCAATTAGACTCTTCTTTGTTTGAGGTAGTGTGATTATCCAGATTAGTGATTTGAAAAGTTTTGATGGGATTTAATATTTTTTGGGGAAGTTTCATTTCTAAGTGTGTGTCTCCTTTTCAGGTTTAATTCTTTAATATTCAAACATACAAGAAGTATAAATGACTTAAACAACTCGATTAGAAGAAACTAGGCATAGGAGAACCTTCATCCAATGGCATGTAAACAATACCCTATCTTAACCAACATTATAAATAGTACTATCGTTAATCAAGGGACATGTATTATGTAAGAAATAAGGAAATAATATGCATGAAATCACACATCAAGACAAATAACTATAAATAATTCTACATATTTATCACATGTAATACATTAAATAACCATTGAATTTAAACCAACATTCATTCAACAACTATAATTATTCAAGGTAACTCGAAATAATCATGATATCACTAAAAGGAATGTAGTTGATAACAATATGTAGAACAATCCACATATCGAGTATTCATCTACAAACTTGGCAAAAAATTGTCTCTGATTCCCTCTGAGATTCTTAATTCATCAAAATTTAAAATAATTCTCCACTTGACTATCCAGCTCTTAAAAAAACCATAAAAATTTCAAAAAGAGTTCGATCACTTTATTTAAAAAAATTAAACATACTAAAAATAGCTTTAAAGTTCACTTAAAGTAGAGAAAACAAATAGTAGAGTGGACTCATCCATGTGTATGATCCCAATAGTCTTTTCGTCATATTAATGGGTTTGATTTTTTGTACTTAGAAAATCGGAGAAAAATATCTTCAAAGGTATTGAGGTAAGATAATCAATGATTTTCCATTGGTGTGCAGAGCTCATCTTTCATTTACATTACCTAATGTTTGAACTGGTCCATATTGGCACTCAAGTATCACAATAATACCAATGCTCCTATCGGCCCATTGACGAATCTTCTCACTTTTCCCTTTTCCAAAATTTTAATTTTGAGAATGTCGTCTTCAAAATTTTGATCATGATTTTAAAGCTACTTGACTACATCGTTGAGGTCTATGAAGTCTTCATGAATACCAAATTATGGGAGTTGAATGTCTCTCATTTTATGGTTTCTATTTTCCCAATTCCTGAAGCACTCTTCCCATATGTTTTTCATCTTTTGTTGTCATTCCACCACCAGTTGTGTCCAATATTATGATTCCTTTTGGATTCTCACTAAGCTATCATATGTAATCATCCTTATTCCATGATCCTATTCACCCTGACCCTTATGTATTTTCTCGATGTATTCAATCTGCGTCAAATCCTTGTGGGACCTTTCAGACCATCTCATAATGTCTTTGTGTTCTATCATACCCAACAAAGTCTCCTACTGATAACTTACAACCTTATCCATAAAGATGTTCCTTTCTAATTTACATTGGCTATATCCTTCTTGGAACTCATCCCTTATGAAAGTGATTGCTTGAGCGGTGCCCTGGTAGTATTCGACTTGGTTCCTACAATGCACAAGTTCTATCCTCATGGACTCTACCTCCCACTATTCTTATTTTGATTTGTTGATGGTGGAACTAAACATGAACATTTCATCACCTAGTATTTCATTTACTTTGGACTTCCCGGCATCAAATAAGGTTTCTTCTATAGTAATCATTATAACTCTATCCAAAGTGAGACTCCTTTTATTTCTAGTTATTTTTACCACCACCTATCTCTTCTTGTCATATGATATAGCCTGGACATCAACCAACTCATCCAAAGGTTCTTGAATTTGTTGATCACCCCATGATATAGTGTTGTCTAGACTAGTTGGAGTGTGAAAATGTTAAAGGGTTGGTTCCTTACCTTTGTTGGTCACTAGTGGTTACTGGTATTCTCTTCATATCTTCATGTCACATGTTCTTGGTCTGGGGCTGTAGAAGGATTCTATGTACTGCCTCTTTGTTCAGTCTCTTCATTTTTAAGCATCTCTTCCATTTTATTAGTGTCAATGGTTCTTTTTTAAACATCCTCTACTACTACTACTACTGAGAGTGGTGTCATTCCCTTGGGTGAAAAAGGAGTTAGAGGTTCGATTTTAGTTCGTTTAATCTCTTTTCAAAGAATTTTTTCTTCATGATCCTTGATTCTAACTGTGTCATCTCCTAGTTGCTCCCCAACATATAAATTATCCTCATTCTCTTCCCTATCCAGGGTATTTTGTTTGTACTGGAACCTTTACTTTCACTTTCATTTTTCTCCTCTTGATCCTCTCCTAACTCCTTTTCATGACCCTTATCATCTTCATTGTATTTTCGTTCTGAGGTGACATCCCTCGAGCCATGTTCTTCATATTTTTCATCTTTATTTCCTTCCCCTATGATATGAGGTTTTGATGCTTGGGGTGGTTTGTTGTATTTTATTTCTATAGAGGCCTCATTGATAATAGGGACTGTCGAGGTGTCTATATCCTCATTGTCATCATCATAAATTTTTATCAAATATTATAATATTGGTTCCAATACATGTATTCCTAGTGTCAATGTCAAGGTGTAAGTTGTTTATCCAGGTTTTGATTTTTCTACCTGAAGTTGCTCCACATATGGTTGATCATTGTTTCCCCCAGGTGAATTTTCTCTTGCGGGTGTTCATTCTTCCTCTCCCATATGCACCTCCACTGGAGTTATTATTGGTGTCCCTTGTACTTGAATAGTAGTATTTTTCCCATGCTCATGAAATACTCTCTCCAATTTTTCTAATATCCTTTTTGCTCCATCTCTCATTGTTGCCTGCTCTACATTTTCATTTTGTGCATGTATAAAAACCCCTGTTATTTATTCTAACCATTATAATTTATCATCTCCTGACATGGCTTTGAATAGATTTAAGTCTATTTTCTCTTTCCATTGTAGGACCTCTTCCCAATCCAAATAATTTTTTATGAAGATCTCATCTTCAAAACTATCACAGGCATATGGCTAATAAGACACTACTTGACTATCATATTGGGCCACTAAATATTTTGGGTCATGTTTCATGTATATTCCTATATAAAACATGTAATCTACTTGGTTTTGAGCTTCCTACTTGTCTTGTGTGGTGTGCTTTACAAAGTGATATCCTACATAGAAACTACATGGAACAAATTCTATTTTCTTATCTTTTACCAAGGAGGCATTGAAACCTTATAAGATAGTTTGGTAAAAAAATCCCCCCCAATAAAAAACTGTCTGGCACATGAGATGGTTGTAGGTGTGGGGCCCCGGTGGCTCCTAAAATCCTGAGGTAAGTACTTTTCTCCTACAGATACCAATTCCCTACTCTGGAGATGACCCTTCTTGCTGTGTCAGAAATCCTTGGATAGTTTTATTTAAAAATTATGAAATACACCCTAGCCAGGAATTCATCAAAAATCACAGCATAATACTTCTTATACATTTTATCCCACAAAATGATAAAATAGACATGGACGGGAAACTTCAAAACATGCCAATTTAAACCCATTCTTGGGAATACCTTCCTAGAAAACATTTCTTCTATTATATAGAATGCCATAAAGAAGGCATGAACCTATCCCACTTTTGGTTTCTATGATTTCTCAACCCTAATACTCAATTGATTTGAAATTATATCTCCTTAGTTGAAAACACTTTCATATATAAATCATTTATATGCTAGGGGCATCCATGCTTTTGAAAACTTGGAGAAATCCTTTTCTCCATACAACTGGCATATCATGCTTTTGAAAACTTGGAGAAATCCTTTTCTCCATACAACTGGCATATCAGGGCTGTTAGGAACATGTAGGGTTCCATAAGGTTTATATTAATGTACCATCCCAAGTCTCTATTCATGAATTTCCTATCCTCCTTCCACTAGGATGCCAATAGTTGACTACTGTTGTGGTGTTCATAGAATTTTACCACAAATTAAGTGTTAAGCCTAACTTCAGGCACCCCGAGTTTGTAATATTTGCTTACCTCTATTAGAAGGAAAACACCAACACACTAACCATCCACGTTGTTTATTAATCATTTGTTAGCATTGGTGTGGTTGATTATCCACTCTAAGGTTAACACATAAGGAAAAAATGGGGTTTTGGATGCCACCATTTGTAGAGACGACAATTTAATGTTTTGAAAGACATGGTCATCCAAAAATCATAATTTTGGATCACTATGAGGAGTAAACTTAGTAAAATAACCATTATAAATTTTATTGTACAAGTTGTGCTAGGTGGGAAGAGATATCTTGGATGTCATGCTTATGTCCATGTCTCTGTAGAGTGATGGTGGAGATGATGATTTCATCTGTGACATTTTGATTATAGGCTCTACTTTGGGCATGGACTCCAATTCTCTGAAAACAGTAAGGATGGAGGTATCTCCAGCCAATACCTTCTTTCCCTTAGACGTCTTTCATGACTAAAGGGTTGTTGGTCATCAAGGAGGAATTTTCCATGCATAAAATAGCATAATTAAACTCTCCATTGATCAAACACTATAGGAAATTTATCAAAATGAACACAATACCTAAGAAAAAATTAATTTTTGAGCCTTCAACACTTACTAGTATCGAAAAACACTTACTAGTATCGAAAATGACAGTAAAAATACTTGACAAAAATTATCTTGAATGAGAAAACAAATGTTTCTACAAGAGCTCTTGCTACATGAAGCTCTTTATTGATGTATGAAAAGAATGATGAGATGAAAGAGCCAAATCAAATTCAAATAATGAGAAAACAAATGTTTCTACAAGAGCTCTTGCTACATGAAGCTCTTTATTGATGTATGAAAAGAATGATGAGATGAAAGAGCCAAATCAAATTCAAATAGTTTGTTTCTACCAGTCCCATTTGATCCTAAAGAATTAAATCCATCGTCAACACCATTCCCTGGAGTTAATGTCCTGCATTAAATGGCAATGAAAATGGTACATTAATTTATTCAATCAACAATCTCTAACATTGGTTAGGTGGCGTGCAATGATTTCCAAAATTGGGGATCAGTGATGTCTTCTATATTATGACTCGGATGACTTATGTCAACATTTAATCATCGATCCTGACGAAGGTGAATGTTGGAAACTTTGCTAGCCTGAATTTTCCATGGTGAGTGTTTCACGATGCTAACGTGGAACACACATCATTCACCTTGAAGTTCATAGATTCCCTTAGCTGATGTGGTCTATCCAGATAGGTTGAAATTACAAAATAATATGTGGTGAGTGGGGTCATTTTTCCTTAAAACACAAGGTATTTAAAAAATCCTTATTATAGATTATGGATGATCTAGATTAAATGTGGGAGGTAGCGTGAATGGCCAAGATCACATCTCACTCTACTGAAACCGATCATTGATGGTATTATTCACGTGTCAAATTGGGTGGTTATGGCTTCTATACTTTCAATGTCGACGCGCTATTGGCCATTGGTGCATAAGATGTGCCTTAAGATTTATGTCACTGATCACGTTCTCAGCCAATCATTGATTTTCATCGATGTCAACAAGATTTTATTATGTTTTTCACCCATTAGATTTCCCATAATTTCTTGTGCCATGATATATTCAAAGAGGATGTGATGTTGTGTCAAATGACATGGCCCATGTTGACATGCTAGATGATGTGGCCTACTTGGATAGGTTAAAATCAAAGTGCAAGCTTCGGTCCAAGACCAATCTTGGCTTGAAGCCTCACTGTCTTGAGATCTCTTGTTTGGACTTTGGATGGTTTAGATTAATGTAAGGAGAAATATGGATGGTCTAGATTACAAACTTTTCTTTACTATAATTTCTTGTCCATAGATTTGTTCATGTGTCGAAAAGTGTGGTATTGTGTCTTGGTTCATCGATGTCGACAATATAACGAACATTGACAAGTATAAATCTTATAGAGATCAATACAGTTCTATGTATTTCGTTCTGACTACTGATTTAACATTGACATCGGTGAGTTCACTATCTCACGTAGTTCCTTTGACCTTTTTCATCAGTATTTCTTGCACCCTGATGACCTCGTGAATCGCTTATGATGACATGGAGGTTGATGTGGAAGTTATCGTGGCTCAACTGAAGTTACTCACCTAATGTGGAAAAGTGTGGCCAACATGATGACATGGAAGACAAGGTGGCAATATGAATATCCATGTGGTGAATGATATGTTAAAACTGATGTGGCTTCTCCTTGCACCAGAATCAGGTTAAATTCAACCTAAGGAATCAATGGTTGGGATTATTTTCTCATTAAAATCAGAGAGTTACGACTACGAGGACAAGTCGACTTCATCGACGTCAGGTCTTGGATTTCGTTCATTCATTTTTCAATATTCGATGCTAGGTGCCAATAGCCGATGAACATTGGTGAGCAACATAATGACCAGTCTATCATGTATTTGCGCAGAGAAAATCTGACACCCAATTAGCACATTGAAATTTTTTCGAAAGTGTCCATCGAGCATCAGGGAAGTCAAATACTAAAAATTATTTTTGACAAAATTTTATAAATTTTAAGTCTTGAACCCATTTTCTCAACGTCAGGACTTCCTAAACCTTTCTTCCTTCCAGTGATAATCTATAGTAAGCTCGGGATTTGACTGAAATGAGCAAAAAACAAAATAAAACCTTGAAATAGGTTATGATGATGAGAAAATAGAAATATAAGGATGAAATTAAAGAAAATTCCTATCCCATAATTTTGGAATATTTTGAGGGTGTGTTGAGTGGTCAACATGTGGTAGAGAAGGGGGATCCCATTTCTCAAGTTGTGCAGGTTGTGGGGAAAGAGAGAGTAGGTGGATTGAATTTTATTTTGGAGTAGAACTCTGGTTTTAGGTTGATAAATGTTGAGAGTGGAAAGCTAAGAGAGCCATACCTCCTTGTGGACTCATAGCCATAGCCTCAACTCAGGGGTGGCTTGTTCTTAAGAAAAAATGAACAACAAGACTATGGATGGAAACAACATCCCTTGTACACAGATAGTTGATTTAACCATGAAAATATAATATTCTACTATATTTCACATGTTTATTTGATTTAACCATGAAAATATAATATTCTACTATATTTCACATGTTTATTCCATTGTGTAAATGGTTTTATATGAATGTTTTGTGTTTTCTTGAATTATTTCATTTATGGGTTTTTATATATGTTATTACATGCATGAGTAAATTAACATGTTCTTGTTGTTAATTTTAATGTGTCAAAGAATTTTTTTTAAGTGGTTTAGTAGGATAGGTCTTTTACAATTGGTAGCATAGCTTAAGTTGCAACACTGGTCTTGCAGGTGTTAGGGACCTAACCCAACATGTAGGTAGAATAATGTATTTCCATGTAATAAAGGTCAATATTAATAA
>CBVK0100502288.1:0-10366 GCA_900067695.1 Picea abies | reverse complement strand
AATTGCTCATAGTCTAGTTCTTGCACATGTGACCAGTCTGCCATTGTTAAATTAATGGCCTTTGGGAGCCCTATTTCTAGGTCCACCTCCACGCAGATTCGCGCAAAGGAGTATCGATCCTTCCTTTCTTCTTTGTCAATGTATTTTCTGAGGGCATTCCCGATAGATTCTAAGGATTTCGGGCTCCAACAGTGCAGAGGCAGGTGGGGGAGACACACCCAGACTGGGACCGTCGAAGGCACATCCTGAGTTGGATCAAAGTCCGACGTCCACTGTTTCAGATACATCCCTTGGGGGCCCATAAAGTATAGTCCTTTTCTGAAGATTAGATATATGTCTTCAACATTATCAAAGATGAAAACAAAGTAGCCTTTCCCAACGAAATGGCTCTTGATGCCAAAGATGAAAACAAAGTAGCCTTTCCCAACGAAATGGCTCTTGATGCCTTCCGAGACAAGCGGTCTCCAATTCCTCTGAAACCAAGCTTCGATGGCTTTTGGAGAAGGCCATAATCCCGTAAATTGTCCAATCAGGCCTCGTTCAACAATGTTTAGAGCAGCACGGTAGGGCTCTTCAGTTGGGAGGGCGACTGATGAGATGGAGTCCATCTTCTTCACAAATTTCTGCTGTGAGGCTGTGACTGGCCGTTTGCTACAAGCCTCAACCAGCTTTTTAAAGGCCGTGAGCTTAGGTGGAGGAGGAGGGGGAGGTTCATATCCTTCTCTTGAAGCCATTGCAACGGTGTGAAGTAAGAAGAGGGAGGCTCACACAGAGCAGTGCGCAAGCAACTAGGTCGTTAAGCCCTGAAATAAATATATCATTGTATACATTAAAACTGATTAAACTTAAGACATGCTCAATCCACCCATTGAATCATAAAAAAATAGTTTAGTTTTTTTTTTTAAATAAAAAAGCAAATGTTTATGCTAAAACGACGTGTATGCGAAATTATATATAGCTGTTACTTTGATTTTGATTTGTATTTTAAATTGTTGAAAATGTAAATATATTGAGATTATATAGATATTTCATATTTCATTGTTTTATATATATATATATTACAATTTAATAAATATTTGATATTAAATTAATTTTGGAGAAATTAAACATTGATTCATTTATGATATTAAAATTCATGATATTAAAGAAAATAGTTTTATTATTAATAAAACATTTATGGGTTTTTCTTCCCAAAATGACTACTTTTTTTTTTTTTTCTGGAAGAAAATTATCTCCAAATTATATAAGTATGAGATGTTTTACATACTCGGTCTCTATCCCAATACAATACAAATATATACAAATATAGTGCAACCAGAGACTAAATTGTAGAACTAAATAAATACAGCTATCTATGGCGCTGATTTCTCGATAACAAACTACTTTTTTTTTCTCGAAGAAAATTATCTCCAAATGATATAAGTATGAGATGTTTTACATACTCGGTCTCTATCCAAATACAATACAAATATATACAAATATAGTGCAACCAGAGACTAAATTGTAGAACTAAATAAATACAACTATCTATGGCGTTGATTTCTCGATAACAAACTAATATCCCAAAATGACTACTTGGTTGAACAATGTCGAGGGCGTTGTCATATTAATCTGCTCCGTACAAGTTAAATTTTTAGCTTAGCCTATAAATCAATTCGAGTTTGACAAGGTAATTTTTGTTTTCAAGTTAATTATTAAAAATAATTTATATGACTTTGGATTGGTCTGCATGTGCATGACGTTTCCCTCATGCACAACACGAGTAGTTGTGGCAGTTGGCGACAGTCATCATCTACAAGATGGTACACAAGCACCATCACTCCAGGTTCGAGGCTGCCATGATTCCTACATCTTGCCTCGGTTCCATTGATGACTTGTTACTTGAATGTTCTAGTTACTAATTAGTGTTTACAGTTGGGATGCTCCAACATCACATGATTCCCGTGACAAGTTGAATACATTCACTATAAGCATTTATCTTTCTCTGTGTTCTAAGACAATTCATTTTCTTGTGGTTTTGAACCATGTTTTCAGTTTAAATCTGTGGCCTTTACGCAAATTTACCGCAAATCCAAAAAAATTCATACCAGTACGTCCGCGAAGAGAGTGGGCACTGGGGACATTTGCAGGATTCTCCATCTACCTTCTAGTACATTTTGCAGCTGTAGAGGTGACTAATTAAATGAAAAACCCAAATTATTTAATGAAAATTGCAATTTTCGATAACTCCACCATCAATGCGGCAATAAGACTTCAAAATATATAGCCAATGAGAATCAAAACAAATATTTTTAATTGTATTGTTTAATTGAAAGAAAACAAAACATTACAAAAACACTTTAGAATAAAAAAAATATTTATAAGTCAATGAAAACCAATACCTATTCAACGTAGGTATATAGCGATGGTTCAATCTTTGACCGTCTATTAATTCAGCCTTGACCAAAAATTTGTGAACGCTTCCTAAAATATGACATTACAAATTGATTTTATATATTTTTGAGAATTATTTAATGTAAACCTATATTATCATAGGTCAGGCATCCCTTGGCAGGGGAAGAGGACTAGTAATTAGATTGTGGCATACTTATCCAGCCGCCCCTCACACGGTTAAAGAGAGAGTCCCTATACAGAGGCAACTTCCTTCTCCAAAAACCTATACAAAGGCAAGTGCTATAATTTGTTCAAGTGGGAAAGAGCTCTAGGGGCTCCACATCGAACAAAGATAGATCATTTCAAAATTACTGAAAAATATTCTATTATTTATCTGCTTCCATATGATCCCCATACCTCAGAATGAGAGGATGATGATTGTGTTAGACTTAATATAGTTGGATGACATTTAGATATATATTGCACAAAAGATATGAAAATAAAATTCTTTTGTATGGCCAACGATATTCTATATATTCAACTACATTTATTTAGTTTGCCCACATGATTTCTCATTCAAATTGTAAGAAAAATGTATATGGATATGAATGAATAATCAAACTGATCATTAAAGCATTTGATCAAATATAGTTTTTTAAACTCCTATGGTAGGAGAACATTCATGGTACATCGCATAATGACATCTTTCTAAAACAGATAGATGGATCAAGCTGATGTCAAGACAAGTTTTAGTGATTATTCGTTGGATAATTCAAGTTCAGAACATCATTGTCATCCTGCACATACAATAATGCAACATTAGTTTGAAACGAAATGAAAGCAATTGAAGGAAAAAAATTATGGTTTTTATTTTGTTGGTTAACTCAATACACACATAAATAGAAGCTTTGACTCATTTACAATAACTATATACATCCTTGGAATCTTGTCAATGACAACTCTGCTGCTATTTTTGGCACATATAATTGTCAGCAACATTGCTAAAAAAATGGAATATAAATACGATATCATGTAAATAAGATGGAAACTAATATAAAATGTGATCAAGATAAGACCTAGTAGAAGATGAATTTGTGTTCGTAAAATTTCACAGCTTTTTTTATAGACTATGCAAGATAATGCAAATGTATGTTATTCATAGTAAAAACTATAAAGTATTGCAAAAAATATAAAAACATGAAGACTGGTGTCTAGGGAAACCTTTGTGTGACTTGCTATTAAAGTGTCTATGTTTCACTAAGTTCTGCCTATCCATGAGTGTGCATGTTTTCCAGACCATTTTCCAACAATAATTTGATATCACATTTCACATCATACAGAACAAATGGAGCGAGAGAATGAAACAGTCTTTCCATTATTGAGGGTGACCATGTGGGTGTTGTACTAACCTTTCAAAAAACATACATTTTAAATAGGAACATATACATAATAATTACTCTCTTATAAACATATGTTGAAAATAGGAGCTAGGCTTGCAGTCAATGTACATACCTCACAAATATGTATGCAACCATACTTAATAAACTTCAAAATTTTGTACTCGAACTCTGACCATGCAAAAAATCCTTTTGTTTGTCCGGATGCTTCCTAAATTCACTATTCTTATGTTGTACATTGTCAAAGTTAATATAACGCTTGAGTTATTACAGAGCTATAATGAACTAAGGACTTGGAAGAAGACAACAAAAAGTATAGGATATTTAAGCATTTTGGGAAAAACCACAACCAAATGAAATCTCTTTAATGTAAAATCAAATCTTTTCCATGTCTGTTCACTGTACAAAAAAAGGGAAAAAACCTGGACAGTTGGGTATACATTAGAAACATTATTTATATAACTTATCAATAAGTAAATTTAGTGATTGAACTTTTAATAAGTATTCAATTTGAGTTTTCTTGAGCATATGCAAACTAACTTTTAACATGTTCATTTTTATATCCAACATGTAGAATTACGTTGTCTTCTTTTAGTGTAAATATGCTACGCACTCGAAGGTCATGTAGCATATAAACAATCTTTGATTTTTTTTGTAGATACATTTCATATGGAATTTCTGTTAGGCTAGGAAGTATACTATGTAGTATAGGTTCTCTAATAATGCACTGGACATTATTGTTGTTGATGGTACAAATAATAGCATTTAGGAAATGTCTATATACAAAGGGGCATTTCTTATGACATTTAATACAATCAATCATTGGATCTTTTATCAGTGTAGATGCCCCTATAGGAGAGTTACATAAAGCACCAGCATGTTCAAATGGAATTGAGTATGCATTTGCTGCTATCAATGCACCTTCAACCTGTTTATACAGGACAAAAGTCAATAATTTAAACAATGTATATGTGTGTGTGTGTGTGTGTGTGTGTGTGTGTGTGTGTTTAAATTATTTTGCATATGAAGTTTGTAAATATATACTCACAACATTTGTTGAGCTAGTTATTTTTTCCAAATCTTTAACTATTTCTATTCTGAGTTCTGTTATGAGTGTTGACTGCGTTATACAAAAGGCCTTTTCTTTTACATCTCTCCTCTTAGTTATATTTTTAAATAGCATCATAGGAAATTTTCCTGTTTGCAATTGTTGTTCCATTGAAGTAAATAATTGTTCATATGTTTCAAACAATTGGAGTTGTGACAAAAAATTATAATTGTTATCTAATTTAATTTAAGATATAATGACATATAAAAGATACAACACTAAACATGGAAATACAAAATTTAAAAAACATTAGCATATAAAAGATAGAGCACTGGGCATGGAAAAGAGTATCGTATCCTTGTCATTGTCTGTATTACCATCCTTTATATTCAAAATGTAATGTGAGCCAACTCTTCTAGCAAGGGTGATAGCAACTCCAATAGTAGCAATTGGATACATGTCTGTATTCTCTGCAAACTGTTTAATTGTTGTGTCCGATATAAAATTGTATTCTTTACAAATTGGAGGCAATGTTTCTACTAGACTTGATTCATCGAGCAATATAATACGATCACAATCACCACGGTCATAGCTAGTTTTTGGTAGAATTTTGAAATTTGTAATAGATATTCCAGTGTCGGGAAGAACCTTTTGCTCATGTCTTTGAATGATGTGTGCAGGGATAGTCAATGTAACTGTCATAATACCATTTTCATCTGTCAATTCAACACACAAAATTCAACGTGATTTGTTCTATTTATCCAAGTATGTGCTATAGACAACCATTACGTCTCTGATGAATACTTCTCCAATCCTACGACTGTTCAGGTCTTCTATCGATACAATATTTGGAGATGTAAACCTGGGCAACACATAGCAATAACAAAAAATAAGTAATATAATGGACAATTTCTGTATATTTCTTTTGCATAACTTTAAAATTTACATTTTTATATGCATACCTTTCAAATTGTTCCTGTTGTTCAAGACTGGTTGCTTCATCTGTACCTGTTGTTGTTTGATTTGAGTGTGCAATGTTGGTTTGTTCACTTGTAGCTATTGTTATTTCACTTGAACTGAACACAATAACTTACAAATGGTATTAGAATTTGCTGCTATTTGTTTTGCACATGTAAAAGAAAAATAGTTCATGAATATTTACCTATGTGTTTGTTGTTGTTGTGATGTTTGTGATAGCTAACTGCTAATGCTTCCCTGGCTTGTCCAACTTCTCCCGATTTGAATATTTCGAGATTGACTATGTGAAAGCCAAGTATATATAATATATTTTATATCATGTATATATTGACATTGATATTGTTCTTGTTTTCACTTCTTTTTCCTACTTTTTTTTTTATATATGCAAATATTAATATTAACTATGCAATACATAAGAGTAACTAGTATATTATATAATATATAACAAGTGTTAACTATATGTGCAAGAGAGTTTATAGTGTATTATCTAATATGTAATAAATGTTAATTATATGTACAAGATGGAATTGCTAAAGTGCAAGATGGGATTTCTAAAAAGACAATTTTAACATACAACATAGAAGAAATCATACTAAAAACATGCTAATATGTTTGACATAGCATTGAATAACAATATACAAGTAGTAATATACATAGTACATTAGACATAGAACATAAAAGAAACAACTATTTAAAACATACAAGAAACAAAGAGTTAGAGCAAACAAATTAGCCAGAAATGTGTTGTTAGAGCTACAAAGAAAAAAAAAGAAGTGTTTAGTCAAGTTTATTAGCCTAGAATCATTTGAAAATTAATGATGAATAAAAGAGTTACATTGAACAAATTAGCCAGAAATGTGTTTTTATAATGTCAAATAACATGATGCTATTAAGGGTTACAAAGAGAAAAAAAAAAGAAAAAAAGAAAAATAAAATAAAATGTTTTGTTAGGATTTTTGGCTTGAAAATCATTTGAAGATTAATGATGAATAGGGTGGATGGTATATGATCTCCTTGGGTATAGGTGAAATGCATATGGCTTGATACATTTTATGTATCACATTCATACAATAAATAACTTTAATAAAAACATGTTCTAATAAATCAATGCATACAGTAAAGAACAACTCATCACAAATGTTATTAATTTCTTGGAAAAAACATATTTAAAATATGAACATATAAATGATAATTATTTCCCCATAAAATTTTTAGTGTTTAAACATGGAATAATGGTTAAGATAGTTAAAAAAATAAACACCTGTAAATTTGATGGTTGTAACATCTTGGTAGGGTCTCTACACAATAAAATTGCATATTCAAATGTGAAGACATACCTTTTGACAAGGTCTTTACATAGTAAAATCACAAATTCAAATTTGAAGACATATGTCAAGCAAGCGAGTATTTTTAGTTTGTCTATAAATTTAATCCATCAGATATAGCAATGAAATGCATCCAATCAATGTTAGATATAGGTGTGGCAACAATATATTTCCTTGCACTAAGCGAGGAACATTGTATTTATTAAAACTACCAAATATGTAGTATTAGAAGCATCAAACTTATCTTGAAATATGTCATAATTTATTTTTCTAACAATGTCTTCAATCTTTTTGGTTTTTCTCTGAATGTTGGACCAATGGAAATTAAATTGGAATATGGTAGGTAAAGCCTAGTTCAGTTTGTTTTTTGGATCCCTAACTCATGCACTGATCTCTAAGAATAACTTGTGATAAAATTCAACATTAGGAGGATACTTTACTCGCAACAAAATGGAGAAATGGGCTATCTGCATCATTCAACACTGTATAGTCATACACTAAGTGGGATAGTTATGTAATGGGGTGCCTAACACAACCATTGTATTGCATGTAAAATCATTACCTATATTGTCTTCATTTCTACAGTTGCCTCTCCTTCTAGCTATCTAAATGGAAGGGACATGAGTGGGGTTAGGGCTGGATATTGAATGAATGGATTTGAAACTTTCTATGGAATTGAATATGTGCTTGACACTAGGGCAAAGGAAAATGGATCTACTACATATGGATATCCAACTACTACCACCTTTGCTTGATTTGCAAATTCATTTGTTTAGTCTGTATCAATTGAAAATAGAAATTTAGCTTTTGTATTTTTATGTTTAGTGTCCAGTATACATTATATAATCAGATACAATGATTCTAAGTGAGTTGTTGGAAGGGAATTAAGGTCCAATTCACCATTTTTGTAAACTGACAAGCATATGTACACAAGCTTTCAAACTAGTGGGGATACTTTCTCTGCCACCTCTTATGTGTTTGTTACATGCTATTGATCTAGAATGAATTAAAGCAAGGGACAAGATGTTGATTTTGGAATAGGATCTCAAAATAGCTATTGAACTTAATATGTGGATTCTATTGTTGACCATACAACCTATCAAGTAGTTGTTTATGCAATCAAGAACGCTAATTTCTAGCCATAACCCTTATACTCACCATTGGAAAGGCACTAGAAATAATTGGGCATGCATGATGAAAAGGTAGAATTCGTTTGTTGAAACTAATAGGGAGCACGGGACTTGATATGATTGAAATCGTTTGTTAAGGAGTTAAGTTTGGAAGAGCTTAGACCTAGTGGGAGGACTTATTGCTTTAAGTCGGATGCACGCGGGTTTGGGGACATATTTCTTTAGGGCATGGCTAGTAGCATGCATGAATTCTTATGGATTTAAGCTTTACGGGTAGGGGAATTCTTGTTGGATCGATTGGACCAACCCCACAATAACAAACTAGTTGTTCGGATAATTTACTTAGAATAGGTTTTTATCTATCATAGCCCCGAGCTATCCTGATTTGGTTGTCTTGGTTGCTTGGAATGTTGGCATATTTCTATGTCTTAAGGGCAGACATGGTGGTAGGTGTTTGGGCCAAGCCATTAATGATACTATAGATATGTAGAATCTAGAGCCATGAAAAGTGAACCAATGAGATAAGAAGCTAGTGTACAACTATACTAAAGAACATTCCACAAGCAATAGGCCATTCCGGGAACACCATTATAGATTGGAAGGTTATGCAACTATTCAATGAATATCTAAACAAACAAAAAATAATTTTATTATTAAATTAAGAATATATAAACAATTGCATAAACTTTAAACAATACATAATTTTTAAAAGTCAACGAAAAAGTAAGTTATGATCAGGAATGAAATCATCACTGATCGATATAGTCCTATCTTTCAGATACTAATAATACAAAAACATCATAGTAATTTTGATTTGCACGAATGGAAATGATAGAGACAAGAGCACAATGAAAAGCAGGGACTCCTTTTACCAATCAATGCATGTGCATTGTGAATATACATTATGACACATTATGAATATAGATTACCATATATGTGTATAATTTTCTAGAAAGAAGATATTAGTTGGGTTATTGCTGTGAACATAGTTTCGGTTTGAAGATTGTTGATGTCAGCATAGAACATAAAAGAAGTAATACTAAAACATGATGGTATATTTAATTTCCATGAATAAAAAGGGCGGAGTAAAGAGCATAATAAGAAGCAAGAAGGAATCACCTCACCAACAAATGCATATGCATTACAAATATATATTACCATGTATCATGGATATAGATTACCATACAAGTATATAATTTACTAAAAAAAAGAGACTTTGGCTGCTTTATTGTTATGAGCATACCTTCTCTTTGAAGATTGTTGTTGAATTTCTTCCTCTGTGCCACTTGTAACTTTTTCTTCTCCTTCACTTGTATTCCTTTTGATGCAAATATTTTGCACATAATGCAATGGACAATTAAATAAAATATTATGTCAAAACAATGTGAAGTATACAATATCATGAAACTACAAATGAAGTGAAAATTAATAAAATATAGATAAGGTTAGAATTATGTACCTTTTTATTTGTTCATCCATGTTTATTTTTTTTCCTATGTTCTTTTGAACTATAAATAGTTGCTTTGATGTATTCTACATTGAACAAAGTAATTGAGCAAACTAAATAGCTTTGCAAATAGATTTAAGCAAAATACATTGCAAATAGATTTAAGCAAAATACAAACACAAAGTGAATTGTTGATGTATTATTTTTTCTTATCAACAAGATTTGATTTGTACTATACCAACCTTTTTTCATATGTAACAATTTTTTGATTCAATACCAAGAAAACATGTTTGTAAATATTTAACAAGGATATGGAAATATGCTTTGCTTTACTACAAAGGAAATATATATTTTTAAATATGTAGTATGAATATGCTAGTATGTTAATATGTATTATGATTTATACGTAATTCATAGTTGAAGCAGAACACAAATTGTATCATGATCACTCCAATATGTATTTAATATAAAACTTTTGGATTTCTTGTTGTTTGCATTTGACCAGACATAGTCAATAAGTGTTTTCTGTACATAATTTCTTTTGTCTAAGATGAGATGGAGATTGAAATTGCACATGTAGTTTTCCAATTTTCTTGTCTTTTCATTGCATTGGTACATGTCTGTTGTTGGGAAATAATACCCTACGGACTAGCAAGCTAGGGTTAGGC
>CBVK0100502286.1:0-10612 GCA_900067695.1 Picea abies | reverse complement strand
ATAATAAAGGAAGGACCTGGCAATTTCTCTGGTGGACGTAGCCCACACTGGGTGAACCATGTAAATCTGTGTCTCTTATGTATTGTGTGTCTTCTGTGTTTTTGTTTCTACATTTGTTTTATTTTATTACTCTGTGGTCCTGTTTTTCTAACACTCATGATGACCCTTATGTGAAATAAGTTACTTCGACAATCAAATCCTTCACCAATTTTACATGTCATTCCAATCAATGAGACTTTATATTTGTCACCTGACTCCGATCCCAAGTCTGTGGGTCGTGTTGTTGTTGCAACTATTTTCCTCCCCTTCTTTTCCTTGAACCACTTCAGTCTCTTCTCGAGATGCAATTTCCAACAATGGTCCCCATCATGCCATTCTTTCTTGCAATTCTTACAAGAGGGCTTCTCTTCCTTTCTTGCCACTGAATTTGCCTTATTTCCATGCCATTCCTTTTGTCCTCTTTCCTTGAAGACGATTCCCCTGATACATTAACACTTGTTTTCCTTGCTTCAATGTATGTCACTTGAAAAGAAACCTCATCAAGATTAGTTGGTCCAAACATCAATACAGTATTTCGAATATGTGCACGTAAACCTTCTATATACTTCATAAGAGTTTCTTGGGTATGTAAAGGAACATCTAACATCAATGCCATTTTACAAAATCCATCTGTGTATTCTTGCATTATTTGTCCTTTTCTTAGTTTTAAAGCTTGCCATTCAATTAATTCTTTCTCTTTATAACCCAAAGGATAGAATTTCTTTCTAAGTGCAGAAATAAAACTTTGACATGATGGAAACACATTACTCACTTCTTGTGTGTCATTTTGCAACTTGTTTTGCCACCGGATGAGTGTTGTGCTTGCAAGTCTAAGTGATGCCAACTTGACCTGAGTTGTCTCATCCTTGATTTGTTGCACACTGCAATAAACCTCCATATTCCTGACCCAGTTATCAAGTATATTTGCATTAAATTCACCATCATATATGGGTAATTCGAATTTAACATCAAGTTTTAATAAAGGCATTTCATTCTTATGTTTATGAACATGTTTCTTTGCATTGTATTTAGAACTTGAACTTGAAGAAGAAGGAGGTGAAGATGGAGGTGAAGGAAGAATTTGAGGAGGATCCTCTCCTTCTTCACTTTTTCCCTTTGAATATTCACCCATATTTGGTCTCTTTTGTTCCAAGTAATCCTCATACAAAACCTTCATCATCTCCAACATGGTGAAGAAATTTTTTCGAAACTCTTTCTCATCCTGAGAAAGTCCCTCTTCTGATGCCATCTTCTCGCTTTGAGAAGTTATCTTTCTCAATCCAATCAATGGATTCTCTTCAACAAGCTCTCCTTCACCATGATGTAGCTTTTTCTTGGTTAACATGCAAAACTCAAATCCAAACATCAACTAGCTCTGATACCACTTGATCTGAAAAGATCTTTTACATGATAATGGTTGAGTTATTAAGAATGTGTTGATTAACCAATTAGGAAGCTTAAAGAAAGAGTACTTGAAGTTATAGAAGAACCATAACAGCCATATAAACATGAACAGAACTGAAACAAAGCATAAAACAACATCAAACCATAACACCAATGTGATAACGAAATTTGGCAATCTCGCCTACGTCTTCAGGCCTTTGTCTCAGTGGGTGGGGCTTTCTTATTTCTGTTCAAATATCAATAATTACATCACATCATTGCAAAAAGGTTACAAAACTGATCTAGTCTTGTTCTACAGATCTCAAGAACCCAACAGAAGAAATGACACTCAAAATGGATGACCGGAGCTCCCAGAAATGGCTCGCAAAGGTGCGCTCCTCAACAACTTCCCTACATAAAAATGGCTTTGGCTTGGAAAATATTTAGCAAAAAACTGCTTTGAATGTCCTCCCATGGAGTCAAAATCCTATGGCCTCTCCTCGGCTATCTTCTGGATTTATTGCACAATCAATGGGACCAAGGTCCAAAACCCATGCTAACAACCAACAAAAATCCCCTATGCGATCCCATATGATTGGGCTAACTCCCACATATCCACCGAAGGGGCTATGCCATACATTCTCACCAATGCTATAACTCTTGTGTGCCAACATCAATGGTAATGTCACATAGTATGGTTGTGTATGTCGAGGGTCTGCCACTTGTCTTCCCTATCAACGTCGTATGGACATGCCATGTCATCAGTATGGATGTGCCACGTGTCACCCTTGCAGTGGTGACACATGTCACTCCTTGACTAGTCCACGTATACCTACCACGTCATATGTTCGTATGCCCAGTCACCTTGCCACATGTCACCTCCAGATGTTTCCACATTAGCAAAAACTATGCCTACCATGTCAGTTGCACAGTCATACGAACTGTACAGTCAGCTGCCACATGGCATTCTATGGACTATACAGTGATCATTTTTTGCCTGTTTGGAAAAATGAACAAATCGCCATATCTAGAGCATACGACGTCTGGCTGAGCCCATTCAAGTTGCGTTGGGTTCGTATCAATGATTCCTATGCACACGTCCATTTTCAAGCCATTCTAAGAAATTTGATTTTTAGGGCTTTATGAGCCCCATCAAGCTCCTGGATCCAATTTTGGATCAATTAATTAAGTAATTAGATTACTCATGCGCCTTGAAAATAATATTAATTAAGTGATTAGATTACTCGTGCACCATGAATAATGTATGATTAAGATTGATTGATTGATCTAGTTGATGTTCGGCTTTATTGGATTAGTGGGAATTAGACACCTCCTTGTTCCTCAGAACAGTCACCATCCCTAAGACCTTAAGTGGTCAAAATCAATCGGATGAATCATGGGCTTGAGCATTGCTTATGTTTCTTGGAGGTCCTAACCTTGCAGGATAGGTTGGGAGGGTAGTTCCTTTATGATATATTTATGTGATGAGTTGATTGAATAAAAGTATTGATGTTTCCAATTGATCGTGATGAGTTGATATTGCATCGCTATTTTTATAATACTTGTCGATTATATGTTGTTATCTAATGTGATGATGTATTGATTATATATCGTTATTAATTTGTATGATGTTTCTCTATTAAGTATGTTGATGCAGTGATTTTGTCATTATTAGTGATGATGATGTATCACTTGCAATTATACTAGTTTATGTTGTGATGATTCTATTATCCTAACTCAAAAAACAAAAATACCTATTGTACATCATTTGTTGTCATAATGGCAGGGTCGTTACATATGGTATCAGAGAGAGGTTCAACCCCGCGACTTAGTATCATTATGCCTTCCACTGTATTAAACATTTGATTAATAAATTATCACTAATTAAAATGGAAATTTGTCCATGCAGGTAATTGATGCAGGAGCATCGTCGAGAAGCACACGTAGTAGGACAACTCAACACCTAGGAATCATTTTGGAATCTCAAACGCTGACAGTTACTGCAAATATTTTTGGAACTGATTGGAAAAACGGAAGAAGATCAAGTGCCTGGAAGTTGATGATCATGAGTGATCTGGGAGTTTCACTCCTAGATCATGATTGTAACTGAACTTAGATAGCAGTTAGGTTTTTCATTTTGAATAGATGAGTAGTCGGGGGAAACCCTAAGGACCCTCTGAGATAAATAAAGGTTTTGTACGCCCAAACGAGGCTACCGCGAGTTAGTAGAAAATTATGAGTTTTTATTTTTGTTTTGATCATAGTTGTAGCCATTTTTGTTTCTGAATGCATATAACATAGGAAAATTGATCCAAATGCATAGTATTGTTATTGTTTGCAATTCTCTATTATTGTTGTTTTCATGAATGAATGATTTTCGTTTCGAGTATCTGAAACTGTAAGATGTTAGCATAATTTTCAATTGTTTCTCTTGTGTAAGCTATGCAAGGAGTTCATATTGAACGCAAGGAGTGTGTGTAACATATTCTTTGTCAACTCAAAGGTCAAAAGAGATAGCATGGAACTTTTGTATGCAGAGTGTGCATATCAAGCTCAAGGAGTGCGAGTAGCAGCGAACTTGTTTTAAGTTTGAAAGCTCAGGAGGGTGAGCGCAGAGTGTGCCAGGAGGGCACTAGAAATTATTTTTAAAAGGCGCAAAAGGGTCGAGTCCTTAGAGACTGAGTAAGTTGAAAACTCAAGGAGAATCAATGCGATTTTTCATGCAGAGCGCAAGTGTGTGCCACGGTCAAGTCAAAGTCCATTAACAGAAGCTCAGAAGGAACAACGTCACATGTCATTGGATCCAGTAAAGCTATAAGGAGGATAAGGGTCGAGAATCATTCAACACTCAAAAGCTCAAGAGAGATAGTGAGTCGTCGATCTATGGGAGGATCGAACCGTTGATACCTTTCATGGGAAGGATATCTCAAGAAATTGGAAATCAGGAGTCTGGAGCATGAAGGAAGCTTTCCTCCAAAGTCGTGAAACCCAAACCCGCGAAGCCGATCTGAGCTGTAAGATCGTGGGGGATTTGTGGACCATCAATCTGACGCTCACAAATATCGGGAAATCGAGAATTGGAAGGAAGAAGGGAGCCACCTTCCAAAGTCATGAAATGTGAACTCGCGAAGTCAACCTGAGCCATTAGATCGCGAGGGAGTTGTGGGTTGTCGATCTGATGCTCACAAATATCAGGAAGTCGAGAGTTGGAAGGAAGGATAAATCCATCTTCCAAAGTCATAAAATGCGAACTCGCAAGTAAATCTGAGTCATTGGATCACAAAAAGCGTGGACTGTCGATCTAACATCAGGAGTTCGAAAGTCGTGAATCAAGAGTATTGGGTTTGGCCCATAGCAGAATACCCAAAGTTGTGAGTCACAAAGTGCCTTGTGGTTAGGCATGTGGTCACAGCGTGTGGTCACGTGAGAGGAATGGGCTTAGCCTAAAAATCTAGTGCCCACTGTTTGATTTTCTCAGGAAGGGGAAAGGCGCAAAGGAAGGAGCACATGTAGGTTTTCT
This sequence comes from Picea abies, assembly GCA_900067695.1. Classification (NCBI taxonomy): domain Eukaryota; kingdom Viridiplantae; phylum Streptophyta; class Pinopsida; order Pinales; family Pinaceae; genus Picea; species Picea abies. The sequence goes on along the minus strand of CBVK0100502286.1, from coordinate 5,670 downwards.
TGAGGCCTGCACCAGGGAAGGTAAATGGACCGCTTGTATTTTTTAATCCTTGGAGGATCCAGAAGGGATTCGGAGAGTTGTTCCATCTCAGCATTATGAACGATCCTAGACTAGGAGGTCAAAAGACCCTGCTGAGGTAGGGGCACTGCATCAAGTGGTATCAGAGCAAGAATTTTTCTTGCAGACAGTTGGCAAAGGAGAGGAGGAAAAATAACCCGATTTGTACTTTTGTGTGAGAGACAATCAACACAATGCCACCAATGAGATGAGTGGAGCCATGTCGGCCCTTGACCAATTTTTTAGGATACTTGGTTTGGATTGACCTATTTTTGGGACTTCGACAGGCTGTCGAAGATGGAGCGCAAGACGAAGAGGAGATCATGGGATCTCGACCCCCCTTTTAGGGATTTTTTGGTTTTGGGATAATGTAATGGGTATGAGAATGTCATCCCATGAGATTAACCATGTATAGGCCCCTCTTGTAAAGTATAAATAGATGTCTAGGTGATGTAATAAGTAGTACTTTTGGTAAGTGTGGAGATGATCTATGGGATGTTGTGCTTAGTGCAAGTCATTTGTAGTGATTTGTGCATAGACTGTGTGAGGCTTTATGCTTAGAGTTACTTGGGGAAGGAGGATCTGGTGAAGTGCATGCAGATCTCCCATCCTATGCAGAGTAAGGTTTTGGTGTTCTGTGTTGTAAGAAGATTGACGAAGCTAATAAAGAAGACAAAGACTTGGTGGACGTAGCCCCTGGGTGGGGGTGAACCATGTACATGATGTGTTGCTATGATTTGTGTTGTGTATTGATGAGTATATGTGTTTATTTTCTTAGTGCTCTGATGTAGATGAATGGTAGATAGATCTGATATTTATTTGTTCCTAATAATGTGAAGAAGTATTGGATCTGACTTACCTGATTATGCTTAGTGCTTGAATCTGTTAGAACTAATCTATTTCTATATGCTAAGTGATACTAATTGCTAGATCTGGTTGGATACCGCGAAGCTCTATAATTAGGGTTTTATCTGTGAAGTAGATACTGGTTGAATACTGATAAGTTGTAACTGCTAAGTACCTTTATTAAGTATTAGAATCATAGATTTGTGTCCCAGTTAAAGGTTGTAAACACTTGAGTCCTGCAACCACCCCTGCCTCTACCTCGAGTGAGACTTCATCTTCTTTGTAGGTGTTGCTGAAAGGGCCGGTAGGTAGAGATTTGTTGGTGCGTTCTTGAGCGTTACCCTGGGTCTGCCCTTCTATGCCAAAAAATGGTTCTGTTGACGAGACGGGAACTATGATTGCTGGGAACTGAGGAAAAGGAAGAGCTTTGTGCGAAGATCTGCTACTATACTACGCAGCCTTCTGTTTGATTTGGAAAGCTCTGTGTGTAGACCTATCGCTAGTGTGTGGTGATCTACCTAATTTATGAAGCTTTGTGCTAAGAACTAAGGAAGAATCTTTGTGCAAAGACCTGACCTAAAACTGTGGAAGCTCCATGCATAGATCTGTTTCCCTAGAGAACAGTAATCTACTTGGTTTGTGGAAGCTCTGTGCCAAGAAGAAGGTTCAAATCTGAAGAAAAAAAGGTAAGATACGAAATCTTTGTGCTCTAAGAAAGGTAAAAGTGAAAATTTTGGTTAAAAAAGGTAAGATATGTAAGCTTTGTGCTCTGCTGAAGTAATATAAGATAAGAAGAATTATTTGTTTCAAAAGTATGGATCTAGTTATGTTTGATAAACTTTGTCCTGGTCTGAAAACTAGGGCATAGATAGATGAAAGAAGATTTGGTATAAGTAGATCTTCTAGAAATAATGAGAAATATGTTATTCCTATGCATAGAAAGAATTGTTGGACTAACAAATGGATGCAGGATCCTAAAAAGAATTTTTTGCAGGTTAGCTACTATGATCCTAGTGCATAGTACAGGAAAGGTTGGGGATCATTTAAAAGAAAAAGAGGATTGACTCTTTGTTATAGTTGTAGAAGACCAAGACACCTTGCTAAGGATTGCCCTGGTATAAAACCTAGTTGCCTTTGTTGTAAGGCTATGGACCATGAAGTGATGGATTGCCCTAGAATGATTGCTAAGATTGAAAAGATGAATATGAGACAAGAACAACCATGAGGAAGGTCAAGAGACTGAGATTATAATAGAACCTCAGAAGGAATCAGAGATTCTATTACTAAACATGAAAGAAACCCTAAATGAGCATAAATATGACAATATATCAGAGATCATGAACAAGAAAGAGAAAATTGAAGCAAGAGTAGGAGACTTCGATATTGACTGTGTTCTAGATGAAGAAACACAGGTGAATATCATGATAGAAAGAACTTGGGAAACCATAGGAAAGCCTGCTATGGTTCCCTCATTGGGAGGAATAGGCTTGTTTAAAGGAAAATTGATAACCCTATGCAGAAGACTTACTCAGGTATCTATGATTGTCCATGGAACGGTGACAGAAGAAGAATTTGAAGTTATTAATTTTGTTGAGAGAAACACCCCATTTCTAGTTTTGTTAGGTAAGACTTGGATTGAGAAAGACCATATCCGAAGGAAAGAAGAAGAGGAAGTTGTAGAACAGAAAAAGCATGACCTAACTTCATGGCTAGGAGAATAGCCCACTTATTGAAAGAACAGGAAGATCAGTCGAAGATACTAAGGACCCGAAATCTAGATGTCGAAGTAGAAATAATATTAGAAGACCCACATAAGACTGAAGCACATATCCCATATAAAGAAGAAGTGTTACCCTTGAAAGAATCTCACCACCACGAAGTTACTATGCCAAGAGAAGAGAAGAATCGGAATGGAAAGAAGAATACCGAGACAAAGCTCACCAAGAAAACGGCTAGAAAGATCAGTAAGAAGAAAGCCAAGATTGAAAAGTTACAGAAGGTTCCGGAAGGAACTTCGCAGAAGGAAAATCTGCAGAAGTGGAACTTCGTCGAGATATCAGAACAGCGTCACATGGCACTCTACCATGGTGAAGCAATATGATCATTGGAAGGATTATAACCGTTAGACTTATAACCCAAAACGGTTAGAACAACAATTATGACTAGAAAGCTCTCCATCGGACCATTGGGACCGCACTGTAACGACCAGAACTGCATTGATGGAAGGTTTTTACCCGTTGGAGAGACCTGTTACCTCGCTATCTACTTATTCTGTTGTGCCACGCACCAAGAACACTTTTTCCATTTTTGATTATCGAAATCCCAAGAGAATTAGTTTCTATCGCGTTGTGCAAGCTAAGACTTTTCCCCTCATGTTGTTACATTGAGTATTTGAACCCTGACCTAATCTATCCAATCACGAGTGTGCATGTTGGATGAGCTCACCGCAGTTGAATCTTTTGTCACCCATTAAAAGGATGAAGAGATCTCAGGAACAATGCACTTCCCAGCAACAAGTTCATGTCATTCAAAGTAGAGTTATGGAAGTCACTCAGAAGCTTCAGCCGATCCAGGATGCAGCCTGCCTACTATTTGAGGATATTGAAGGCCAAGGAACAGAAATAGAACAAGTAGTCATTGCAGTCGAACAACGACTAGAAGGACCTATCAGCGAAGCAATCCTTCAAAAGTTCAATGAGAAAGAGGCCATGGCACAGCAACAAGTCAAAGCAGCTCGAGGCCTTTGAGGCAGAGTTACCCAGAGTAGAGTGACTCGGGACGAGTCACAAATGAGTGTCGGGGGCTTGTTGGCCCTTTTCCAAGTTTTGAGGATACTTGTTCTGGATTGACCTATTTTTGGGACTTCAATAGGTTGTCGAAGACGGAGCGTAAGATGAAGCAGAGATCACGGGATCTTGGCCCTCCTTTTTAGGTATTTTTGGGTTTTGGGATAATGTAACGGGTATGGGAATGTCAGCCCATGGGTTTACCCATGTATAGGCCCCTCTTGTAAAGTATAAATAGATGCCTAGTTGATGTAAGAAGTAGTACTTTTTCTAAGTGCATAGATGATGTATGGGATGTTGTGCTTAGTGTAAGTCATCTGTAGTGCTTTGTGCGCAGACTGTGTAAGGCTTTGTGCTTAGAGTTACTCGGGGAAGGAGGATCTGGCAAAGTGCACGCAGATATCCTTTCCTATGAGGAGTAAGGTTTTGGTGCTCTGTGCTGTAAGAAGATTGACGAAGCTAATAAAGAAGATAAAGACTTGGTGGACGTAGCCCCACGGTGGGGGTGAACCACATGCATGCTATGTTGCTATGCTTTGTGTTGTGTATTGATGTGTATATGTGTTTATTTTCTTAGTGCTCTGATGTAGATGAATGATAGATAGATATGATATTACTTTGTGCCTAATAATGTGAAGAAGTATTGGATCTGACTTACCTGATTATGATTAGTGCTTGAATCGGTTAGATCTAATCTGTTTATATATGCTAAGTGCTACTAATTGCTAGATATGGCTGGATACCGCGATGCTCTATAATTAGGGTTTTATCTATGAAGTAGATACTGGTTGAATACTGATAAGTTGTAACTGCTAAGTGCCTTGATTAAGTATTATAATCACAAATATGTGTCCCAGCTAAAGGTTCCAGACACTTGAGTCCTGCAACCACCCCTACCTCTACCTCGAGTGAGACTTCATCTACTTCGCAGGTGTTGTCGAAAGGGCCGGTAGTTAGGGCTTTGTTGGTGCGCTCTTGAGCGTTGAACCCTGGGTATACCCCTGTGTGCCAACAAGACACCTTTAGCCAATCGGTTTGTAGAAAGAGAAATGTGAGAACTTCGTGCAAGTTTAGAGGCAATGGAGGCAGTGCAACGGAGGGCATCTGATGTTGGAGACATCAGCAATGCAGAGAATGAAGAAGTAGAAGTTGAAGAAGTTGCAGGAGAAAATATTGTTGAAGAACGCTTGCTGAGAGTAGTTGTTAGATTGGGATCTAGAGCCAAGATAGAGGTCCCAATGTATGAAGGCAATTTGTATGCTGAAGAGATATTGGATTCGATAAGATCCATGGACAAATATTTCGAATATGAAGATGTCGATGAGGAGAAAAGGGTGAGACATGTTGTCACCAGACTAAAAGGAGATGCAACACCATGGTGGGATGAACTGCAGGCTAAAAGGAGAAGCAAAGGAAAACATAAGATAAATAATTGGGACAGAATGGTAGCCAATATGAAGGCTAAATTCATGCCCAAATATTATCATATGAACCTATTCAAGAAGATGCAAAACCTGAGACAGAAGGGTATCATAGTTAAAGAGTACACAGAGGATTTTTACAAGCTGAACATCAGAACTAGACAAAGAGAGAAATATGAAGAAAATGTTTTCAGGTATATAAATGGCCTGAGGTATGAAATCTAGGATGAGATCAGCATGATGTCAGTAAGGACTGTGGAGGATGCTTATCAGTTCACACTAAAGGTAGAGGAGAAGTTGGCCAAAAAAAAAAGGGTCAACGAGGTAGAGGTAGAAGCCTAGCCCCAGACAAAGGTATAGGAGTTTCCCATGACAAGGCACACAAATCCAAAAACGAGACTGAGAAACCACACAGTCACTAGAAAAGAGGAGGGAGTTCCCGAGGAAGACAAGGTGGTGGAAGAAGTTCTTCTAGAGGAAGAGGAAGAAGCACAAGAGGACAAGTAAGGTTCTATGCCTGTGGAAAGACAGGGCACATGTCTTGGGTGAGATCGGAAGAG
>CBVK0100502285.1:0-10775 GCA_900067695.1 Picea abies | reverse complement strand
CTTCCGATCTCACGTTTCTTTCTTTCTTTCTTTCTTTCTTTTCTTTCTTTTCTTTCTTTTTCTTTTTTTCTCTTTATATTTTTCTTTTCTCAAATTATTTGCAGAATGAAAAATCATTTGGCAACCAANNNTTTTTCTTTTCTCAAATTATTTGCAGAATGAAAAATCATTTGGCAACCAAAACAATGAAAGGATAAAATTTTCAATCACCAGTTGATCCTATAAATTATAGGGTTATAACAGTGGCTCCACCTAGGGATGGTACTCTCCTTGTAAAGTGCCAAGAATCCTATTTTCTAACGTTCTGAAAAACTTTCTCCATAGTTGCCTTTGTTGTTTGATTTGTTTTATTTTTGAAAGTTTGATGACAATGTTCAGTGGATTAGGGCCTTCTCTGTGGGCCTCAACCATCTGATCAAAATTATTCACTCAAAAACTTGTAAGCACAATAAAATGATTTATACAATGGAAAGTTGTGAATCAAGGTCCCTACTGAGGAGGTGAGTAGTGCTTCAGCATTCTGCCATTCACAGGTCATCCTGGAAGATTGGTCCCATCACTGTTGTTGAGAAGGAAAGCATTATTTCCTTTGAATGTCCCTTCCATAGCCTGTCGAATTTTCCATGCTTCCCCTTATCTTCATTTTGGGCATCCCATCTCAGAACCAGGTCACCTAGCTCAAAGTCATCTTCTTTAGTTCTTTTATCAAAGATCTTTTTTATGCTCTCCTGGACAACCTGATTTTTGTTGTATACTTCTTCTCTGGATTGCTGCAAGTGGATCATCTAGTTTATCCTTCTTTGGGAGTCGTTCGGCTCAACTTGCATCTCTTGTAGCAGTTTCATGACAGGAACCCCTAAGGAGGTAGGAAAAACTGCTTCAGTTCCATAGACCAACTGATATGGAGACATACCAATTGACCTATGGTGGTCAGTCTGTCGGCCCACAGTGCAGAAACTGACTTGTTATGCCATGACTTTTTGTTTTCTTGCAACGTCTTCTTAATAATGTTCACCATGGTTTTATTGGATGACTCCGCCAACCCATTTCCCTAAGAGTAATAAGTCATGGAATGTCCCAAACCGATATGATACTGGCTGCAAAAATTTATGAGCTTCTTGCATTGTCAGTTATAATTTTTCTTGGACACCCAAAACGAGACAAGATGTTATTTTCTAGAAATTTAATAATGACAGAATCAGTAGCTTGCTTGCTTGGTACAACTTCGATCCATTTTGTGAAATAGTCTGTAGCAGTAAGAATCCACATGTGTTGGCCCGAAGAGGGAGGATGTATTTCTCCGATAAAGTCTAATCCCCATTGCTGGAAAGGAGCTTCAACAGATATTGGTTTCAGGGGAAAAGGAAGAAGCTTCTTTTTTCCCTTGAACACCTGACATTTATGGCATGAAGTCACTTTCTGATGCACATCACCAAATAGTGTAGGCCAATAGAACCGAACTCTGAGAATTTTATTAGCTGTGGTTTTCCAGCTCAGGTGGCCACCACAGTCTCCTACATGAAAATCCTGCAATACTTTGTCAGCTTCATCCTTTAACAGACAATTCAACAAAATACCTCCAAGATCCTTCCAATAAAGATTGCCTTCTAGAATGAAAAATTTTAATGCTTTCAATTTCAAAAACCTAGCTTTAGTTTTGGTCAGACTAGGGGGAACTTGTAAGTTATGAAAAACAAATATCAAGTCTGCATACCATGGAGAGTTCAGAAATACCTCTTTCATGCTTGGAGTCGCCTGCTCTCCCTGTTCATCTACTGCAGCTAAGAAATTAATATCAAGAGCATGGAAATTGGATTCAACCATTAACTTTGCTAGACCTTGACCTTTAATCAGTTTAGTAGGATTAATCTCTACGTCATACTCTAGAATGATAGAAATCCATTTTCCTCTTCTGCCATGTGGATTTTCCTGGGTTAAAATTTCCTTTACTATTACGTTCGGAATGTATGCAATGGTGTGGGAATGGAGAATATATACTCTAAAATCCTTTATGGATTTTACCAGGGAAAAAGCTTGTTTCCCCATTATTTTATAATTCAAAGCAGCATCTCTTAAAGATTTACTAAAAAAGGATATGGGTTGTTCATACCCTTCGTTGTTTTTCTGTAGTAATATTGTTGCAATGGTATGTTCAGAAGCGAAAGAAAAAAGGTAAAAATCTTTGGTGAAGTCAGGACTGATCAAGACTGGAGCCTGTGTGAGTGCATGTTTAACTTTTTCAAAAGACCGCTTGGATTCAGAGTCCCATTTTATTTTTGTGTCATTTTTTAACATGTTGGTGATGTTCCTGAGAAGCTCGGCTAGGTTAGGTATGAATCTTCTTAGAAAGTTTATTTTTCCAATGAAAGATTGTAACTCTTTGATATTCCTTGGGTGTTCCAGTTTCTGAATGGCTTCTATTCTATTGAGATCTATCTTAATTCCATCCTTAGAGATTATGTTCCCCAACAGTTTACCTTCCTCTAATATGAAAAGGCTTTTCTTAGGATTTAGAGAAATCCCAAATTTCCTACACTTTTCAAACACTCGTCTGATATGTCGTAAGTGCTCGTCATCGGATTGGGAATAAACAGTTACATCGTCTAGATAAATGACAATAAATCTACCAAGTTCTTCCACAAAAGCGATGTCCATCGCTCTTTGTAAAGTGGCCCCAGCGTTCATCAACCCGAAAGGCATTTTCACGTACATGAAGGTACCCCAAGGTATCATGAAGGTTGTTTTCTCTTGGTCATCTGAATGAATGAGAACCTGGTTATAGCCTAAGAAACCATCCAGTAAGGAGATTCGGATGGATCCAACTACTTTTTGTAATATGCGGTCCATTTTTGGCAGTGGGTAGCTGTCCTTTAGGGAAACCTTGTTCAGGTTTCAAAAATCAATGCAAATCTTGATTTCCCCAGTTTTCTTTCGGGTCGGGACCAGATTTGAAACCCATTTGGAAAATCATAAAGGAACTATTATTTTGGCATCATACATCTTTTTTATTTGTTTTTCTATCAAGGGAAGTAACTTGGGATTGATTCTCCTAAGTTTCTATCTGAAAGGTTTTTAATCTTCTTTTATCGAGATCCTATGTTGAATGATGCTTGTGTCATAAGATTTTAAGTCTTCATAACCCCAAGAAAACACGTCCAAATATTCCTTGAAAAGTTCAATGTATTTGAGTTTCTGCTCAGGGGATAAAGATTTGGAAAGTTTTACCATCTTGGGTTTTTCTTCTGTCCCTATGTTACAGTCTTCAACCTCTTTACCACTGGCTTCAATTTTAGGTTTTTTAGCTACTTCATTAAAATCAAATAAGTCTTCTAACGGAACTAAACCCCTAGGTAAAACATTATTCTTTAAATGCAAAACATCAGAATCTATCTCATCTTCACCTGATTTTTCTGAATCTATTTTATTTACACTATTATTTCCAAAAATAGATTTATTTACATTTTCACCGTCGTTTTCTAAGTCTATGTTTGTACACTCGAAATCATTTTTTCATTGTAGAAAATCTCAATTTGATCATCGTTCCCAAATACCTACCAGTATCTTATGTTGTCCGGGACAGTCGACCTGCACTTTACCTCCACCGTGTATAGGCGAGTGGAACGAAAAGGTATCTTGCATGTAGCTTCTGACGTAGCTAAACCATCTGCTAAAATGTTCTGTCCCCTAGGAATCACCTGCAAATCAACTTCAGTGAAACATTGAAGGGCATCCAAAACAACGTTTCTATAAGCTCTAAGCCTAGGATGTTTTGTTGCATACTCACCTTTAATTTGTTTGATAATTAATTCAGAATCGCCTCTTACCATGATTTGTTTGGCACCAACCTTCTTTAGTAGTTTCAAACCGAGCATCAAAGCTTCGTACTTGGCTATGTTGTTAGTGCATTGAAAATTTAGTTTGTAAGAATGGTTTTTCGAATACCTGGATTTGTGATTGTGCAACCAAACTCCTACTCCAGCTCCTTCTTTGCTTACAGCTCCATCGAAGTCCATGCTCCAGAAATATGCTAGCAATTCTTCACTTATTACGAGTTTCTTCCCTTTTGCCTCAGTGATTTCTTAGCCTTCATTTGGGTCAAATGTATCTTCTTCCATCTGAGCGATTTGTTCTCCCATATCACTGTCATTATACAGGATGAAGGAATCTAGATCAGAGTGAGCAGAGTACAGAGGATATTTATGGGGTTTTTCCTGGTTGTTGACCATATATTTCATCAACGTCTCTCTATACAGTCTTCTCTATTGTCTGAATACTAGGATGGTGACATATGACATATCCAACTACAACATGCCTTTCAACTTGGCCCCCCAAGACCTGGATAGCAACATACCATATTTCGGGGGAATTTCCGCGACCACAACATCCATAACCATGTTTTTTGTTGGAATCTGAACTAGGGTGATACATAAGTCCTTGATCAACTCGATACATCTGACTTTTCTAGAGTCAAAAGAGTGTAAATCCTTCTAAGGTTTGGTGACCTCGAGTCCCAATTTTTCCATCATTGCTTTAGGCATCAGGTTATGGGAAGCACCTAAATCTAACATACCATTTTGCAGAATTAGGTCATGTATATTAAGGCTGATGTAAAAAGGGGCGATGACACCTATGTCAGTCTGACCATAAACTTCAGGGCCAAATAGGAGTTCAGGTTGATCATTGGTAAGATTTACCATGTCTGAATGATTCGTCGATCCAACGGTTGAGGTCTTCGTGCCTATATCAGGCTCAATGCTCAATGCTTTGATCACCTCCGATCGGTAAGCATTCTTACTCATCAATTCAGAAAGGGGAATGGGAATTTTTCACTTTGGCTAATTCCCCTTCGAGTTTGAAAAGAGTAGGAGCTCTACTTTGGCTCAGCAATTATGATCTGTCTACCATAGTTTTCGGGGTGAAAGTATTTGGTCGGTTGGTTGATGAAACCTCAGTCTACATTGATATTTGTAAAATGGTAGGGTTTCTTTTTGTTGGAGTTTCATCATTACCTTTCTCGAGGATCTTCTTGGTAGAAGGCTCAAGAGCTTCCTTGGTTTCAACTGTTTTCTTCGTTTTGGTTACCTTTTTTGTGGAATTTTCATCTATCTTTTTACTTCGTAGATTGTATAGCCTGTGTACCTCCATAATGGAATTTTCAAATGCCTATTGTCCGGTCTCTTCGGCTTCCTCACTCACCTTTTTTTGAGAAAGAAGGAAAAGTTCTTGCTCTTCCTGAGTAAGGAAAATGACTTTGTTATCGTGAATACCCATGAGGTTTATGTGTGTGTCCTCTAATTCTTAAATTAACTCCTCACCTTCATCGACATAATTTTATTGTAGGGGTGGTCTAATCAGTTGATCAGGACCCCTCTGTTCTCTTTGATCCCTAGGATCTCTCTACCTGATTTGAGGAGGATTTCTTCTGAAGTTAGGATTTTGAATTTGTGGAGCAGGTTGGTTTTCTCTAGGAGGATTTCTTTCAGCTACTGTAAGTTTCTCCATCATCCTTTCCGTTTCTCTAGCTAAGGAATCCAGTTTGGCATCAAAAGAAGATGTGGAAGGTTCCTCTTTAATCATGACTCTCCTCTCCATCCTCTTCCATTCCCTTTTAGCTAGCAGGTTGGCCTCTACACTTATTGCACTTTTTTGCATGTCCTCCAGGGTGGTGGAGTTTCTTTCCCTTAATTGATACGATATATCAGCGTCGAAATCGTCAAGGAATTTTATCAGTGCCAAACCTTGTGGGGGTTTAATATCGGTTGGAATCACATTGTACATATTGTTGAAGCGGGTGAAGTAGTCTTCTACTGTCTCTCCTTGATTCCTTTTGATGTTTTTGTATTTTGACAAGATCTGGAGAGGGTTTTTCTTTACCTCCCATCTGTCTAGAAAACTTCTTTGAAACATCATAAGGTCGACCACTGAAGCAACACATAAGCCTTTGTACCATTTCTTAACATCCCCAGTTAGACTTTGTGCAAAAAGTCTCATTTGAACGTCAGCTTCATCCACCTCCTGTAAGTCAAAATAGTCATTCATGTTATCAACGTGTTGTTGTGAATTCAAGGGCCCTGTACCATCGAACTATGGGAGTCTCGTTTGATAGTCCTAGGGCATGTCGTGTAAAGGTGCAGCCAACACCAAGGGATCATATCTGGCCGCCATGATAGGTGGAGGGGCTGGGATAACAACCTAAATGATAGGTGGGGTGGTGGCAGAAAATGAGGAGGATGAGGGACTAGATGGCACAGAGTGAGCGGTTTGAGGTTTTGCAGTGGGAGATAGTATTTCAGGGGCCCGGGGTTGCAAGATGGTTGGATATAGAATGATTTCAGTCACAAAGCTATCAAATTTCGTTCTAAACAGGCTTTGTTCAAAAATGGTGTCAAAGTTGAGATATTGAAGGGAAACAAGTTCCTCTAGAAGAGAAGGGGACCTGTGGAGGGGACTATGACTTCCTGAACCTTCTGCAATGGTCTTCTTTCTGAGTAACTATTCTGGATTATCAGTTGCTATCACAGGTTCCAAGTCTAGGTGGGATCAAGTATAAGCTCTTTTAGGAGCCAAAATTTTTAATTTTTATATATTTTTATTTTTATGAATCCGAAATTACTAAGTACAAGCATTTAACAACCTCTGAACATTATTTCTTTCTTAGATTTATAATTTGTTCAGAAACAAAGTTAAACAAAATATTCGGCTAGTTAAACAAAATAAGATTGAATGGTTTGTTTTTGTTTTTGTTAAGTTGGCTGAAAAGGGTTTTACGCCTCCATTGGGCTATGGGGTCTGTATTATAAAGATAGAGGTCTAAACAGAAATTAAAAGATTCTTTTCACAGGGCAAGATAATGCATTCATTGGATTCTTTACTAATAAAGTGATGAATAGCAGAAAAGATGAGAATATCAATTAAAGTAAAGAAGCATTTAAGAATTTCTTCACTGTAATATCAGAAAGATAAACATTTAGATTTTTTAAAGCCAAAAACAGGGTATACAAAGATAAATCCTACAACATGCGCTACTTTTAAAAGATTAGATTAGAAAACAATATGACAACTGAGGGAGAAAAACATTTAACATAGAAAGAAAACATCACCAATGAATAACACGTGAGAATCCTGTGAAACATCCCTTTGTATTACTGGAAGATCTCTTGATAAAAATTACAATCTTTTTGGCTTACAGGGCATAAAGATCAACTGTCGGTACTTCAAAGTTTGAAGTATTTATAATCAAAAATTACATACAATCCTGTCATTAAAGATCAGGACATGGCAGTTCTAAATTTAGCTAACTAACTCAACAAGATACAAAAATTTAGGAACTATTTGATGATGTGTTGAAATCTTCATGTTGATTTCTGGGGTAAACCGTTGGTGAGTCCTCTACACGACTTCACCTGATTGGATTGTTGACTGGGTTTGGACACCTCAGTGCTTAATCGATAAAATTGCATAGCTCTTCCCATCAAAGATGACTGGGAACGATGAATTTGAGTAGTCTTCGGTATACTTCATCCATCTCTGTATACTTGGAAAAAGTTGGCTTGACAATGAAAATGTACCGGATCTCATGCTATATGTTGATGTCTGACTGTAAAGCTTCTAAGAATGCCTTGCCTGTGATACTACCCTGTATTCCTGAGAATTTTGAACTATCTTTAGCTACGGTGGCTAGTTTCTTTTTATAATCAGACAGTGTCATTAACTTATCATTTATGACTCTTAAGCCAGGGAGGCCTTTGTTCTGCAGAGCTTCAATTTTGCTAAAAAATATTTGCACTCCTATGTCCATAGTCTGGACTTTTTCCTCCAGCTGTAGCATCAATCCTCTTTTGGTTAGGACCCTCTTGACCTCGAGGATAGTTTATGTCCTATCTTCAATTTTCAAATCCTCTAACTCTTCTCTGGTTTTTGAATTCAGGAATTTAATGATCTTAGTGGCTTCTATGGCCATCTCTCCCAGTTTTGCTCTTATTTTCTCAATAGCCTCCTTGATTCTTTGCACTAGTTCGTTTTTATCGAACATGATTTGTACCATAGGCCAAATTTCATTTACGGACTTGGTGATATCCATCCAGACACTTTCCTTGACCTCAGCAAGTGTTTTGTCTGCCACTATTTGTGTTTGAAGTTGTTGCAATTCCTATTTGAGCTTGTCTGATGTTTGTTTCTCCTTGGTGTAGTTGGTTTGGTAAGAGGACTTGAGTTCCTAAAGGTTCTCAACCTCCTTTCTAAGTCTATTAATCTCTGTCTCTTGCAAATTCATCTCTTCCATGGATTTTTCTAGTTCTATTGTCTTCTCCAAAGCTGTCAATGGAGTTGCTGAGGGAATTTCTATTGCAGATGTTGTGCTTACTCCTATGAGTGGAACTGCGCTCAATGGAATGACTTACATGAGCTTTGATTTTTCCTTCTCTTTCACTAACCTTTCCAATTGTTCTTCCATCTCTTTCAACTGTGCATTCTGCTCCATGATCAACTTGAGCATCTCATCCTTTTCACCTTCTATCTCAGCTATCTCCTTTGCCTTTGCATCTTCCATTGGTGGTAGTTTCAATTGTTTCCTCAGAGATGCTATATCGGCATTTTTCTTTTTAAGCATCTCCTTGACTTATTTCACATTCAAAGGGTCATACTCGATCTTAAGGACCAATTCTTCCAACATATTCTGTTGTCCTTTGCAAAGGATGATATCGTTTCTAATTTCAGTTGTGTCTGGACATTGATCAGAGATACCTGTAATTTAGCGACTGCAGTAAAAGCATTTTCCAACATGGAGAAAACCATTTCTCCAATTTTCCTATGTAGATCCATCTGATCAGTGAGATGCACATCTCTAGTATGAAACTCAAATGTTGCTCTTTTGTAATCAGTGATGGCTTTTGGGTCCAGCACCTGTGCCTGCAGAAAATCCATGTGCATTCTACCCTTCTTTGTATCAAATGTAGATAACAATTTGTGTTGTGTCGTTGATGTCTGTTTCCAAAACTGAGCATAAGTATTGTTTGTCAGCGTCTAATTTTTCTTTTTGATCAGGTCATACTTCTCAAAGACACTCAACTTTGGTCCTACTTTACTTGGTTGGTCAACTAGTGGAGTATTCGTGGGATTCTTAGGAAAAACTGTAGACATGATCTACTTGTTGCTTGTGCTAAGAAGTGACCAATCATCTTTCATAGTTGCAGTGGATTGGATTCCCTTTTCACCAGCCGTGTCAGGTGTATGACTGGTTTTTGGCATTTTGGTGTGTAATTGGAAATCTTCAACCAAGACTTCGGAGACTGAGGGTGAAGTATCCTTCCTGGTTCTTTTCTCCTTGGGAACCTGTGGTGTAGTATTCTGTGAGATGATAATTGAAGGGTCCTGCTATTCTATCTCAACCAGAGTGTTCGGCTCCCATTCTGTTTGATTTGCAAACTTTTCTATCTCAGGTTTGGGTGTATGAACATATGGAACATTTTTATTTTTAACCCTCATCGTAGAAATTGTCCCGCATGGATCATAGTGCCATATGAAACTAACCTGAAACTTCATTTCTTTCAAAAAATTGTCTGCTTCCTCCCCAGCACCTCGACTATTAAATATGAAAGACCCTATTTGCCCTTTAATTCTAAGTTGTTGTTTCTTTTTCAGAGACACAAAATGTATGTCATCTGATTTAATCATTTGCCTTATATATGCCAGGGAAAATATCCTCACAGGTAGATACTTGGGAAATTTGTATGGAGCCAACTCGCATCCATATACTTTGATCTCGGTGTGGTTTTGGTAAAGATAACAGTCTCCAGTTTTTGCAAGGTCTAAGAGGTCTAAAATCCTCTAAATCTCCTCATTTATTCTTGGTTCAGGTCTACCACTGAGGGTTCTCACCATAGGATGGTAGAACTACTCGATAAAATATTTCAAACTGAACTCTATTGAATTTTTTCTGAGTAGTGAAGTCCAAGATGTTACCGCCTGTGGCCTCCCTTCCTTGTCCATTTTCTGCATTGAAAAGGAGAACGTGTCTGCTTGAAATAAAGAGAACATGTAGGCCAGTATTGAGGAATACCGGAACATGCCTTCTGAGGAGAAATTTAAGAACTACTCATGAATACTGTCCGTCAGGAAAGAGCTGTAATCGAACTGCATGGTGGCTCTTTCTTCTATGGAGAAAATGGATGAAAAACCGAATATGGGTTCATCCACCCATTGGTCAGAAAAATAACCAAGCAGAGCATAGAGAGATGAAATGATTTGGTTTCCCTTTACTGAGAATAGGGAGTAAGGGTACGGGGGATTTGTCTTAGGGAGATGAGCAGCCTGAGGGAGGAAAAGCTTGAAAAATTAGGCTCTTTGAGGGAATGATAGTTTCTGGTACAGCTCTGTGATGACTTCAAGATTGAAAGGGGAGGCAGATTCAGTTTTGTGTATCTACGTCATCTGATCAATGGCCTCAGGTGTGATGAAGAAAATATTTTCTCCTGATGAAGATAGTATGACTCTCTGGTTGAGGATGTAATGAGCCTGGCATTTGAGGGAAAATTCAGGGAAATGGTGAACTTGAGGGAAAAGATACAGAGGAAGGTTGGATTCCTAGAGCCCAATTTCATTGCTCTGATCTAAGAAAATATCTTTTAGCCATGACTGCAAATCTGCGAAGTCAAATTCTCACCTGGTGTCTGTTAGGTCCACATATTGTACCCTTTTTGCCCATACTTTTTGCCATTATTATACCCTTCATCACTTGTATTTAGACTTATAATATCTTTGCACCAGATCATTCCAAG
>CBVK0100502284.1:130-10776 GCA_900067695.1 Picea abies | reverse complement strand
AATTGAATGGTTTAAGTATAAGTTGAAAAAGGTTTTTAAATTGTACTTGACACCGATTCACCCCCCTCTCAGTATCAACAACTGTATCTCTATTGTTTTGTGTTAAGAGTCTGTTAATAATATGTATTCATTTTGTTATGCTCATAAAATCTGGATCAATGCTACTGGTAGCATCATTTCGTCACACATGGCTACACCCATGTGGACCTGTCAATCTCATATAGGGGCCACAACACGATAGAGAACACTAGAGCTAGACCTCGTAGTGTGTTTTACCATCATCGTCATTGGATACACCAACATGACATGCTCACCCATGGATACACCCATTCCATGAATATTATCATTACTATCATCATTATCCATCCATATCACATGGCATAAGACCTACATGGTCTTGCTGATTGATAACATCACCAAAGCTACATGAGTAATTTTGTGATCACCTAGATCATATTACGAGCAACACCATTACAACCATACATGTTCTTGACTACACCACTAGCATACCAAAATGTCTCACTGGTGTAGAAATAACTCGACATACCTGACCATCTCACTAGAGTAGCTTTTGAGGAAAATATATGAAATTATCTTACTCAAGCATTTTCGGATCTTGCTTGGCTAACGCAAGATAGTAGAGAATGTTACCTTATGTTTATAGCCTCAAAAAGTGTTTCCCAATCCACAAGTATTAATTACAAGGGGTTCGGATGATTTTTTGAATAAAAGATTGTTGCAAAAAAGTATAACATTTTTATACCATTTGATGAATAATACAGATGCAAAAGGTAAATGTGGAGACAAAAGAAAAAACACCAAGTCACATATGAACAAAAATGAGATAGAATAACAATCTCTTATTTCATTCCAAGAAATCAAAAGAATCGTTCTCTTTACAAAAATCCCCGAGAGAGTTTGGAACAAAGTCAAACTTAGATATCCCCAATGAAAACCATACAAAAGGACTCTGACAAGAATTAAAAAATGAACTTTAAAATCTAGATCAACTTGCCACATATGGTTGCCCACTCGATTCTGCACAATATCCTTTATCAGTCATGAAATTTAATTCATAAAAAAAAAAGTCTACACATACTATCAAAGATAGATCAACACCTATGAAAACAAGTGTTTGAATGATGTAATTCAACTTTGAATCTTGCTGTCTACAACAGGACCCTACTGCCATAAAAGAGAATTAGGTTTTTAATAAATTGAAGAATGAATGAAAACTGAACTATCTCAATAAAACTCAAGAGCAAAACTTAGTATGCTTTCTCCTTCTATTCTCCTCTTTTCCTTCCTTCTCATTTGGATTTTATACATTCCAAATTAGTTGAAGTAGTTCAACCACTTCATTTAGTTAACTTAAAAAAAAATCAACTAAATTTTAATTTAGGGGAAGAATTAATAATAATGATTGTTGGCGTTAGAAGTCACTCCTAGATTGTGACAGGAGCAGAGCCCAACACCCATCAGTTTTATGTCATGATAAGTTTAATGGATGATCAAATGGTTAGAGACCCAGGATAGAATCACTCTAGCTCAGGGACTAGGCCTGGTATGTAAAGAACAAAGGAGGTCTTGATCTAACTTCAGTCAGTGGGTTGATTGTAAAATGAGCGGGTGGAAGACTTGGTGGGAGGAGTGAGCAAGACTACCTCGGGCAACAAGCCTTTCAAAAGTTTGTAGAAGAAAAAATCTAAATGCAAGATCCTCTGGGTTCATAGTTTCAGGGAACTGAAGGGGTGACTTGACTGGATCCTCCAATTCCAAGTCATTCAACGTTGAGGAAATCACAAAACCAATTAGAGACAATGAAATTGTTACAGTGATCCAACCTACATCATCCTATAATAGCTACAACTCGATTGGATCCTCCAATTCTGAGCTGTTCTAACACAATGCAAACAAAAATATGAAAGAAACTGACATTCATAAGGCAAGAAGTCTCAAGAGTCAATGCATAACCAAAATAACTAGTGCTTCGCTAAAGCTTTACAATCGGGAGCCTTTCTCAACCATCGATCCTCTGAAAAATATCAAAACTGAGTACATATACTCCTAAACATTGCCCAACAGAGGCGTCCTAGACTTTCAGGATGGGGCATCTCTTCAATCAAATCTGGCTTACACTCCTTTGTCATACGCCATCTTAACTCTACATGGCTCATGCTAAGGGGTAGCTGAGCCCTTAAATGTTGGATTAGCGTGCACAGGATTTTCTGGTGAGTCAAGGACTCGGCATGGCTGCTGTGCAAAAAACCAGTTTAGAGGACCATCTCGGGCAGAGTTCTTACCGGTACATCCATACCTTGCAATTAATGAGTGAGGTGAGGTTTCAACCACCCCCTCTCTTCTTCATTCACTTCGAGAAGGTATCAGGATCGAGATCAAGTTGAACTGGCACCTGGAGAACATGGTGCCCCCCTTCTGAAACTCAACTCGACACTTTTGGCCTCCTTTATACAGCTCTTTCCTTTTCCCCAAGTGACCCCGGGCTACGACCCTGTGCT
Organism: Picea abies; assembly: GCA_900067695.1. Lineage (NCBI taxonomy): Eukaryota > Viridiplantae > Streptophyta > Pinopsida > Pinales > Pinaceae > Picea > Picea abies. The sequence continues at coordinate 8,257 of CBVK0100502284.1, read as the reverse complement.
TTTCCTCAAAGGCGCTTTCGGTGCTTCGAGGTTTGGGGCTTCGAAATGTGAAATGACAAGGAGCCCTTACCTTTTGAACTCCCGAATGCTGACATGACTTGATTGTGCACCACGTGTCATTTTGGATGGATGACTAAGATTATGTCTTCGACGCTTTCACTATGAACATCCCAAAAGGCCCCGCCTGTGGCTCAGATCTTGTGCCGCATGTCCTTCTGATGAATGGTCCTGATCCTCTCGGAAATACTGTGGGCCCGGGTCCTGGACGCTTTCGACACTTTGCGTTTCGAGGATAGGAAGAGGCTACTCCTTATGCTTCAAAGTCACAATGGGCGAAAAGATGAGGAGCCTAATCGCGCACCACGTGTCCCTTTTGAATTAACGATTGAGACTAATCCATGATACTGTGGGCCTGGGTCTGGGACGCCTTCGACACTTCATGTCTCATGGATAGGAAGAGGCTACTCCTTGTGCTTCAAAGTCTCGATGGGTGAAAAAGGAAAGGAGCTTAATCATGCACCACGTGTCCCTTTGGATGGACGGTCCTGATCATCTCAACAATACTATGGGCCCGGGTCCTAGACGCCTTCGACACTTTGTGTTTCGGGGATAGGAAGAGGCTGCTTCTTGTGCTTCAAATTTGCGATGGGCGAAAAGGCAAGGAGCCTAACCACACCACGTGTCCCTTTTGGATGGATGGCTGAGACTGATCCGTGATACTGTGGGCCCGGGTCCGGGACGCCTTCGGCACTTCGCGTCTCACGGATAGGAAGAGGCTACTCCTTGTGCTTCAAAGTCGCGATGGGCAAAAAAGGCGAGGAGCCTAATCGTGCACCACATGTCCCTTTGGATGGATGGTCATAATCATTTTATGAATGTAATATAAGCGCTATCCATCGCACTAATCGTAGTGCAACTCTGTTAACTGCGATTTCCTGCCAACCGTCGATCTGCTTCGCCAATTGATCCTTGCTGTTGAAATCAGACTGCTCGCTTGCTTGATTTTAAAACCTGAAATGAACTTCTCCTGTGGGTTGCACTTGGCGCTTAGGCTGCGGCCTTGGACTAGAACACATTTGATGGGTTTCCAGACCCCATTTCTTCACATTCTACATCAAGGGTCTGAAATCGGGAAAAACACCCCGCTTGCAAGAATTGGTGCTAACATTAGGCTCCATGGGGGATAGAGTCGTCCCTACGATGCTCTAAGAACTCATTTTGCAGCTTCAGTGCCTTGTTATTGGGATATGGAGCCATTTACTAAGCCGAAAAATAAAAATAAACAAAGAACCAAAAGAACAATATTTACAAACAAAGGAGTTGTCTAAGGCTCAAACAAAACATTTTTTTAGAAAATTCCCATTTACTGGGCTGTTGAAAACCTCTTCACCCTTCAAATCCTGCAACCTGTACGTGTTTTTTGAGAAAACCTAAGATATTTTGAAGGGGCCGACCCATAAGGCTTCAAATTTGCCATGCTTTCCCTTGTTTTGCTTAGGAGCATCCCATTTCAGTACCAGGTTTCCCATCTGGAAATATTCCTTTTTGGCCTTCTTATCAAAAGACTGCTTGATCTTCTGCTGATGGTCTTGAATTCTGTCCATTACCTTCTCTCTGGCCTACTGGACTTCCACTAGTTGATGAACTCTTCTGATCATGTCATCAGGCTCTTCTTGATAATCCTGGAAGAACTTTGCTACAGGAATGGCTAGCTGAGAAGGGAAAACAACTTCTGCTCCATAAACTAATTGGAAAGGGGAGATGCCTATAGATCTCTTTGTGGTCACTCGATCGGCCCATAGAGAGAATTTCAACTTTGAATGCCAAGCCTTTTTGTTGTCCTCCAATAGTTCTTTGATGATCCTTATCAGGCTTTTGTTGGAGGACTCTGCTAGACCATTGCCCTGGGGATAGTATGAGGTGGAGTGAATCAGTTTGATCCCAAATTGCTCACAGAACTTGGCTAGTGGCTCAGACCTAAAAGAGGCTACGTTATCAGTAACAATCTTTCTTGGGCAGCCGAATATTGTGATGAGGTCTTCTAGGAATCCAATGATTACCTTGTGGGAAGCACTCCTGGTGGGGATAGCTTCAATCCACTTAGTAAAGAAATCTGTAGCAGTCAGGATCCATCTGTGCTGCCCACTGGAAGCAGGGTGGATTTCTATGATAAAATCTAGGCCCCATTATTGGAAAGGTCCTGAAACAACCACAGGATTTAAAGACAAAGACTCGAGCTATTGTTTTCTTGCAAATCTTTGACATTTGATATAGGCTCTGACCTTTCTGCAGATGCCAGTGAATACGGTGGGCCAGTAGTATCCAACCCTGAGGATTTTGTAGGCTGTGGCTTTCCAAAAATGATTCCCTCCACATTGGCTATCGTGAAATTCAACCATGATCCTATTAGCCTCTTGTGGATCCATACATTTCAAAAGCACCCCCAGGGGATCTTTCCAATATAAAACTTGATCGACAAGGCAGTATCTGACTGCTTTTAGCTTCATAGCTCTTTCCTTGTTTCTTTGCAGGCCATCTAGAGGCCACAACTCCTATAGAAAATATATGACATCCTTATACCAGGGACATCGAGCCAATGGGGGTTCTGCTTGATGGTTTATATTAGACAGTTGGTCCTGCTGATTTTTTGAGCATTCATTGATGAAACCTACCCCCAAAGCTTTGCAATTTGCTTCAGCCAACAACTTAGCTAAACCTTGACCTTTGATTAATTTGGTAGGCCTTATTTCTAAGTCAAACTTGAGGATCTTGACTATCCACTTACTCCTCCTCCCGTCTATGTCAGGCTGAATAAGAATGTCTTTAACAGCGGCTGAGGGGACATAGGCAATGATTTTTGACTGCAGGACATAGGTTCTAAAGGCTTTGAGAGCCTTTACCAGGGCATAGGCCTGCTTCTTCATAATGTCATACCTGACTTCAACATCCCTCGAAGCTCTACTAAAATAGGCAATAGGCTGCTCTAGCTCGGCCTCGTTTGTCTGTAATAAAACAACAACCACTGTGTTAGGTGAGGCAAAGGAGAAAATAAGGAAATCCTTTGAGTAATCGGGACTGATAAGCACAGGAGATTTAGTCAAGGCCTTCTTTACCTGCTCAAAGGAACTTCGCGATTCAAAATTCCACCTCACTTCATTTCCTTTCCTCAACATGGTTGTTATAAGTCTTACCCCTTCAAAAAAGTTATAAACAAATCTCCTTAGAAAATTAATCTTACCAAGGAAAGATTGGACCTCCTTCCTGGATCTTGGGATTTATAAGGCCTGTATTGCCTCAACTCTACTAGGATTGATCTTGACTCCTTCGGCTGATACTATGTGACCCAGTAACTTTCCCTCCTTCATGGAAAACAGAGATTTCTTGGGATTCAATGAAATGCCAAAACTCTTTCATTTCAAAAAAACCTTCCTGAGATGACAACAGTGTTCTTTATCAGATTTGGAAAAGACTGTTATGTCATCTAGGTAGATGACCACAAACTTATCCCTTTCCCCAATGAAAGCTATGTCCATGGCACGTTGAAATGTTGCCCTTGCATTCATCAATCCAAAAGGCATTTTAGCGTACATGAATGTGCCCCTTCCCTGTCCTCAGGTAGAACAAAGATTTGATTGTAGCCAGAGAAGCCATCGATCATGGAAATCCTAGATGCTCCTGTTACCGTCTGCAATATATATTCCATTTTTGGTAAGGGGTAATTGTCCTTTCGTGAGATCCTATTTAGGTTTCTAAAATCTACACAAAGTCTGATTTCTCCATTCTTCTTCATTACTGGGACCAAGTTGGCCACCCACTTTGAATATCTCAGTGGCACAATGATCTGGGCCTATAGCAGCTTTTTCACTTCCCTCTCCATGATAGGCAACAACATAGGATTGATCTATCTTATCTTCTACCTAAATGGATTTGCCTCCTTTTTCAATGAGAGTTTATGCTCAATGAAAAAAGTGTCATATGTTTTGAGATCTTCTTAGGTATAGGCAAAAACATCAACAAACTCCCTCAATAGTTCAGCGTATTCAACCCTCTGCTCCTTTGTCATACTTCTGGACAATTTGACAAACTTGGGTTCATTCTCAGTGCCAATGTTGCACTGATTTGTATCAGTGTCATCCTCTGAGATTTACCCTTTTAATGCCACATCATTTCTATCAAAAAGCCTTTCCAAAGGAACCAGTCCCCTTGGAATATGATTGCTGGGCAGTTGCACAATGCTATGCTCCACAATCTTATTCAGAAAATTACCCCCATCAAGCCTTTCTTCAGAGACAGAGTCTTGGTCAATATGCATCTCTAAAAATTCTTCGACAGTCTCCAATAATCTTTTGATCTCAATATCATCCTCGAACACCTTCCAATGTTTGACATTGTCAGGTATGGAGGGCCTGTATTTTACTTCTACATCGTATCTGAACTTGGGTGGCAAGGGCACTTTGAAATTGCTTGCTGATGTAGCCAAGGAATCTGCCACTGTGTTCTTCTCTCTTGGGATGAAAGAAATGTTAAATGCTGAGAAGAAACTATCAATTAGGTCCCATTCCTCATTTCTATAACTCCTGAGTCAAGGATGCTTAGCCTGATAAGCATTTCTGATCTGTTGGACTATCAATTCTGCATCTCCGAACACTGCTACCTCCTAAATTCCCATTTCTTTTGCAGCCCTTAAACCTAGAACAAGTGCTTCATATTCTACCAGATTATTAGTTGCTTCAAATTCAATCTTGTATGACAGGGATATGGATTCCTAACAAAGTGACACAAAGACCACTCCAGCGCCAGTGCCTTCACTAGACACAGCTCTGTCGAAAAACATTTTCCATATGGAGGTGTTTGGAGGAGGTGTCCCATAATCAAATAAGGGTTTCTTTCTGATTTGTAAAGGGGATTTAGGAGCATTAGTGATATGAAATAAGCTAGATCCCAAATAAGTGTCAAGTGCAAAGATGGGATGATTGGTGGGGTTCGTTTCATCACTGACAATATAGGCTAGTTGGGCCTCTTTGTACAACCTCTTGTGTTCCCCTCCAAAGACTGGAATGGTGGCATATTTGAGATTCATCTGTAATGTTCCTCCAAGTTTTTTAATCCAAGATCTAGACAACAACATGCCAAACTGGGGGGGGACATCAACTACCACAATGTCCATGGCCACACTCTTCATTGGCAGCTGAAATAAAGAGACCACCAAATCATTGATGACTCCAAGACATTGCACACTCCTTGAATCAAAAGAGTACAAATCATGATAAGCCTTTGTCACTTCCAGTCCCAACTCTTCCATGACTATTTTGGGCATAAGGTTGTGGGAAGCTCTTGAATCCATGAGGCAATTATGCAACACTTTATCATGTATGTTCAGGGAGGTGTAGAAGGGAGGGGACGAATCATCTCTATCTTCTACCATGGGACCTAGGACGACTGCTGTCTTTTCATCTTAGAGATTTATTGAGTCCGTGGAAGGCTGTGGGGGCTCAGATTGTAGTAGTTTGGAGAGGGACCTTTTGAAATCTTCATTTTTAACTAGTTCGGATTGGGGTACAGAAATTTTAATTTTCTAAATCTCATGCTCAAAACTAAAGGAGGAGAGAGACTTAGGAGCTTCCCTTACCTTAGAGGCAGGTTCCTTGGTCGCTGGCAAAGCATTCTGAGATTTATTTTCTTTAGTAGTGGTTGCTGCAACTTTAGTAGGCCTTTCCGCTATGAGGGACTAATCCTGGCTATCAAAATTTCCTTCTTTCCCTTTTGACTTGAGATTGTATCTGTTAGGGGTGTTGCTGGCCTCTTCCCCTTTACTCAACTCATTGATTTGAGTGTTGATAAGGGGTTCTTCATATGTAGATTCAGTCAAATGAGAAAATAGGGAAGTGACCTCGATGCAGTGGATTTCAGGGTCAAGTTCTTCTACCTCCTCTCTTTCCTCATGAACGACTATGTCATTTTGGAGAGGGGTCTGAATCCTTTGATCATCCTTGTCTCTTCTTCTTTGTTCTTTTGGCAAATTATGTGGCATATGGTTACCAGGCCTCCTGAAACCTCTGTTATCAGTATTATGGGGGTTTCTATTCGTGGGCTTCCCCTCTAACTCCCACTTATCCATCCTAGCTGAAAGGGATTTCAGTACTTTAGCCACCTCATCCGTCTGAAGGGGAAGGGGAGAGGAATGGGATGAGGAGGCCTCTATTCTTTTCCTGAATACATCTCTATCAACCTTATTCCTGAGTCGATCAACAACCAATATGTTAGACTCTACTTCCATGGCTGCATCCTTCATGTGAGCCAGGGTGGTGGATCTCATTTCCCTCAGCAGGAGGCAGAAATTAGGATCAAAAGTGATGGCATAAGTGATCTTTGCAGAAGCTTCAGAGGGATTTATCTCGGTGGGGTTCTTATTGCACATTTTATTAAATATTTTGGAGAAGTCGGAGATAGACTCTCCTTCCTTTCTCTTCAAAGACCCAAACTCAATCATGTAATACATGAAGTCTTTTTTGTCTCCCCATTGTCTCAAAAAGGCACTATCCAAAGCCTCAATCCCATCAATAGATCTAGGAGGCATGGCCCTAAACCATTTTCTAGCCTCGCCTTCAAGACTATGGACAAAAATCCTCATCCATACATCTGCATGCATGATAACATGACCGTCTGTAAAACTGCAGTAGGCTTCAAGGTCTTGTTCTGCAGTTATGTCCCCCTCGCCTGTAAACTTGGGAAGTTGTTTGAGGTAACCATCTGCTGGAAGAGAATTGAGAGGCTAAGGTAACATAAGGGGAGCATACCTAGCAACTATAATAACCTCCATTCTGGTCATGGGGGGATTTTCTCCTGCCATAGGAATATTAGGTGGAGGAGAACTCGAAGGAGAAGAACTTCGAGAAGGGGATACTGGGAACGAGCTTCCAGGAAACAATGGGGGATTTAGGGAGAGGGCTAATGGGCTTGAGTTAGCAGATGCTTCTCTCTGTGCAGAAGTGGCAACAATAACAAGAGGAGGAGTGGTAAAACTAGGAGTGGGGAAATCTCCTGTGGTCCTAGGTCTACGCCAAGGTACAAATTCAGGGGAAAGAGGAGTGACAAGGATTTCTCCCTCCAATCCCAGACCGGGAGGGGAAAACTCAGTAGGAACACTCCCAAAATTCAGGAAATGGGAAACTTCAGAAAAAGGTCTGCTAGGAAACTGAGGAGAAGAAAATGGAGTTTCTACAGAAGGAGATGGCGGATTACCTGGTTCAGCGGTGGAAGATTCTTCTTTAGAGGCCTTTCCTTTTCTGAAAATCACCTCTGGATCAGCTACAGGTGTAGCTAGAGGCAGCTGTGGATGGGACCGCATATGTCTGCCTCTGGAAGCCACAACTAAAACAATGGGTTCGCTCCAGTGGAGTCGTCACAATGGAGTCGCCAGGTGCATAGTAGCAATCTTCAAAGGCTCTGATGCCTGATGCACCTTCAGAATCAGAAGCTCAATGTCATTCAATCCTGGGGAAAATTTTCAACTTCGTCCCCGACAACGGTGCCAGAAATGTTGGCGTTAGAAGTCACTCCTGGTTTGTGACAGGAGCAGAGCCCAATGCCCATCAGTTTTATGTCACGATAAGTTTAATGGATGATCAAATGGTTAGAGACCTAGGACAGAATCACTCTAGCTCAGGGACCAGGCTTGGTATGTAAAGAACAAAGGAGGTCTTGATCTAAATTCAGTCAGTGGGTTGATTGTAAAATGAGCGGGTGGAAGATTTGGTGGGAGGAGTGAGCAAGACTACCTCGGGCAACAGGCCTTTCAACAGTTTGCAGAAGAAAAACTCTAAATGTAAGATCCTCTTGGTTCAGAGTTTCGGGGAACTGAAGGGGTGACTTGACTAGATCCTCCAATTCCAAGTCATTTAGCATTGAGGAAATCGCAAGACCGATTAGAGACAACGCAACTGTTACAATGATCCAACCTACATCATCCTATAACAACTACAACTCAACTGGATCCTCTAATTCCGAGCTGTTCTAACACAGTGCAAACAAAGATATGAAAGAAACTGACATTCATAAGGCAAGAAGTCTCAAGAGTCTGCAAGATACCAGATATATAAAATATGCAGAACAGAAACGAAATGCTAG
>CBVK0100502283.1:0-10777 GCA_900067695.1 Picea abies | reverse complement strand
GGACCTTCACATTTAATGTGACCATGGTGGATCCTTCATTAAGGAGGTGTTGGAACCTATGCTTCCTATTATAAAATCACCTTACTTGACACTTGAGAGGGAGCTACAAATTATGGTAGTCGACCAAAATGGAGTACTAATGAACAATGACCTTGGGAAAATGGGAGTTAGATTTTTCCACATTGATTACTTAGATCCACGTTATGTGAATAGCTATATTGGACAATGATCCCATGAATTAGGGTTCAATTATATTCATAATCCTATATTTACATAATCTTATAAATCTACCCTTATAATGTTATAACCCTATAACCCTATACCCATAACCCATTTAAATCCTAATGAATAATCCATGTAACTCCTAACTTATAAAATAGTTATAAACAATGACGATGACAAAGATGATGATGACCATGACGATGATGATGATGACAACTGCGATAATGACGATGACGATGATGATGATGGTGAAAATGACGATGAAGATGACGGTGAGGACGCCGACGATGATGATGATGATGATGATGACGACGATGATGATGAAAATAATGATGACGAAGATGATGAAAATAATGATGATGACGATGATGATGATGATGATGACGATGACATCGATGATGATGATTAAAATGGCAATGACAATGATTATATGATGATGATCATTATGATGACGATAATGATTATGATGATGATCATTATGATGACGATAATGATTATGATGATGACAATGACAATGATGATGATGATGACGATGATGATGAAAAATATAATGACCAAGATTATGATGATGATCATGCTTACAACGACGATGAAAATGATAATAATAATGAATACAATGACAATGAAAATATTTATGACAATGATGATGATGGTAATTATGAGGAGTAGGATGTCGAAAATGTTTATTACAATGATTGCGACAATGCCAACGTTAATTATGCTGAAAACAATGACGACGACGATGAGAATGATGATGATGACTACGATGAAAATGGAAATGAAAATAATGATGACTGTGATTACGATGAAAATGATGATGATGTGGAGTAGGACACCGACAATGTTAAATATTGGTGGTGACAATGATGATGAGGACAATGATCACGATGACGATGATCATGATCATGAAAATGACGATGACAACAATGATAATGATGATGACTACGATGAAAATGAAAATATCGATGGTGATGATGATGAGGAGTAGGATGTTGACAATGTTGATTACAATGACCATGAAAACGAAAATGTTAATTATGTTGAAAACAATGACAATGATGACCACGATGGTGATGAAAATGGCAACGATGATGACTGTGTTGACAATGAAAATATCGATGATGATGACAATCGAGATGATCATGATGAGGAGTAGGATGTTGGCAATGTTTATTACGATGACAACGACAACAACAATGTTAATTATATTGAAAAAAACAACGATGATGACAATGATGACATAAAAAACAATGATGATGAAGATGACAATGATAATGATGATGAATGTGATGGTAATGAAGATGATGATGAGGAGGAGGAATAGGACATCGACACTGTTAAATACTGGTGGTGACAATGATAATGATAAAAATGATCATGATGATGACGACGATGATCATCATCATCATCACGGTGAAGATGATGACAATGATAATGATGACAACTACGATGATAATGAAAATATTGATGACAATGATGATGCTGAGGAGGAGGAGGAGTAAGAATTTGACAATGTTGATTACAATGATAGTGATAATGACAATGTTAATTATGCTAAAAAAAAGGACGACAATGATGACGAGGACAATGACAATGACAACGATGATGATGAAAATGACAATGATGATGATTGTGATGACAATGGCGATCACAATGAATATGAGGAGTAGGATGTCGACAATATTTCTTATTGGTGGTAACAATGATGATGAGGACAATGATCACAATGATGATGATGATGATGATTGTTGGAAGTAGGCCAAAGAAGAAAGAAAGGCTATTTTTGGAAAGAAGGCATGCATGAGGAAAGAGACAGCTGGAAGGAAGAGCAGCATGCATGCATGAAGGGAATATCTAATGACATTAGTGTTAAGGTTTTTGCAATAAATTATAATGGCTGGGGAGCCATAAATGTATAAATATAGATACCTAGGTCTCATAGAGGGATATGACAAAAAACGGATATAAAGAGTCTAGAGGAGGAGTCCTATTTTGATAGCTATTTGTAATTTTTTTCTATACGACCTAATTTTGTAGGTTGTTGAGCTGTAGAGGAGTAGGAAGGGTGGATATTGAGGGTTATATCACAGGCTGAGGATCCTCTTGTTATCTAGTCCATCTTGTAATAGATCTTGACCCAACTGAGAAGAGTTGTAAAGTGCACAGCGCTGGAATTTTTTAACTACCATAATAAAATAGCTTGAGAGCTAGATATTTGTGGATGTAGCCTAGGAGGGGGTGAACCATGGTAAAATATGTGTTACGTGATTGAATGCATGGGTTTCCTTACTATTTTAAGTAGTTGTTGATATAATAAATGAATGAGTTGATTATATTCCATGCATAATTGTGAATGACATCTTATTGCATTAATGAGTTAAAATAGAACCCTCAACACACACTTCTCAGAACCCCACTCAATCCTGGGTTGAAAACACATGAGTATTGCATCCACCCATTATGACTATCTCGGGTGAGACTGTGCAGTGCACTATGTGCATGACATTTCCTTCTAGTTTACCAGGAGGGTCGATAGTTTTAGAGGATTTGTTGGAACCCCAGTAGACATGAACCTTGGGTCAAGTGTATTAAAGATATAAACTCAGACATATAAATAATAAACCAACAAATGGTTATGTTTCTGTTGGTTCAAATAGTATAGGATTGAGTAGATGGGATCTGTCAAATATGTGGAATGCAAGTCAAATGAATATTGAATCGAATGACGAGAAGGTGAGAAGAATGCGTCGCTACAAGGGGATGTTGAGACCATGCAATCCCATAAAAGCAGAGATCGAAAGTTGTCTAAAAAAAAGGAGCTAGATTTTGCACAGAAAGACAACAGAAACCCCAGAGTAACACCACGCAAATATCTGGAGAAATACGTGTTTACTGATTTTCATGAAGTCTTTTTCTGTGATTTTCCACACTTATTGCAGGAATGGATATTGAGGTTTAAGGATAACCATGCAACAAACCGGATACGATATCTAGAGTGGACCTCAGTTCAGATTGAGAAGTTACAGCAAGTGAACAACAAATTCACCCGTGCAATAGATTTTTGGCTCGAGAGTATTGTAGTAGGATTTATAACAGAATTNNAATGAAGAAGAGAAAGATTTTTTGTGAGGGCCTCGAGGAAGGTATATTATATCGTTGTATACTTATATTAAGATACTTCTATACAAAAAAGGTGTAATAACAATGGATTCAAATAGCTAAACTTCCATGCGTTCATGGGGGAAGGGGGGAAGTATTAACAGAAAGAGGAGAAATGGAAGGAGAAGTGGATAAAGGGAAGAAGGAGGAACCCTTGGACCTAATCATGATGGATGATGACCAGATCAAGCGGATGATGGAAATGGCTAGAAAGATGTGCAGTAGAGTACCCTACCAATAAAAGGTGAATACCAAGAAGAGAGTTGTATCCATGAGGGAAGGCTTGGCGAGTGATGAAGAAGAGGTAGAGGATCTATGGGTCTGGAGCAGATTGAGAAAATACTGCACGCAACATATCAAAGGAAGCTGAGAGGTCCAAGAGTAGGAAGAGAAGGCAACAATCTTATCCATATTAATGTCAGTGTGGAACCCATAAACCCATGTGTGACTAATACACCAAAATCAACACCATTATTTAGACAACTGAATTTCGGGATAAGAAAGGCAACAGGAAGTACATCTACACAAGGAACAACAACTGGAGGAGCCATTTCAGAAAGCACTAGTCAAGTAACTACACCATGTGGAGGTAGTAGTTAAACATTCAGAATGGCAGGACATGATCCCACCATTAGGTTACCAGAATTCAAAGGAGAAGCGTCGGAGGACCCGAGAAAACATTTGTTTATCTGTGAAAATATTTGGGAAGAAAAATATATCACAAACGAAGATACTAAACTTGCACATCTAGAAATTACACTAAGGGATCATGCATTGAATTTCTATATGAGTTTAGCTTAAAAAACACCACCAGGGACAACCAGAACAATTGCAGACGTCAAACAATTGTTGATAAATGAGTTTCAGAAGCCAAGTTCAGAGGATCAGTACATGAACAAGATGATAGAAATCAAATAGAAACTAGGAGAATATGTATGGTAGATTGACCAGAGATTCAAGTGATTGAAAGGAAAGTTGAAATATCTCATGACCGACATGCAGCATAGGAACCTGTTTGTCAATTCACTGCTACCACACTTAAAATACCCATTGTGACAACAGAAGTTTCAGACATAGAAAGAGGATCTACAGGCAACCCTGCAACTGGAAGAAAACCAATACCAGTAGACATATCCAGCCATCGAAGAATTGGAGGATTTGAATAACTTAACTTTCCAACTAAACTAGAACAAAAGTAAGGACAAATGAGAAGTTGTTTGGTGATAGGAACCTGTTTGTCAATTCACTGCTACCACACTTAAAATACCCATTGTGACAACAGAAGTTTCAGACATAGAAAGAGGATCTACAGGCAACCCTGCAACTGGAAGAAAACCAATACCAGTAGACATATCCAGCCATCGAAGAATTGGAGGATTTGAATAACTTAACTTTCCAACTAAACTAGAACAAAAGTAAGGACAAATGAGAAGTTGTTTGGTGTACCACATGTAGGACAGAAGGACACCACAAGAACTAATGTCCAACATTCATGCAGTATATGGAAGTAAGAATTCCAAATCCATTACCAACAGGAGGAATATGGTGTGAGATCTATAAGAAACCAAGCCATGATCCATATCATTTCCCAATTGTGCATAAATACCAGATCATCCCAAAGAGTTCATATTGTGACTTTTGCAAGTTAGTGGGCCGGGATGAAAAATATTGTAGAACTATGGATTTGAGCGAGAGAGGACATCATATGCATATAGGGTGTAGGCAGAATGATGACTTGGAAATCCACACCACATTTTTACCAAGTTCCATCTCCATAAAACACTTTGAAGCAATAATATAATACTGCGCAGTAACCATATAATATTGCGCATCCATAGAACAACACAGCACAACCTCAGTACAATATCACACAGTACAATCAGGAATCTCATTATAACGCACCGAGAGGAGATCGAGCTGGATACAAAGGTAAAGGACAAGAAAGAGGAGGCTTTGGAAGAGGTAGAGGACTAGTGGTATGTCATAACTGTCAACAACTGGGACACTATGCAAGAGAATGTCCACTTCCACCAACAACTTGTATGTATTGTCACGCAATGTATCATGACACGAAAGAATGTCCTACGTTACTAGGGAATATCCAGAAAAAGAGGAATCAAAACAACTAGAATTTTCAATGGATTTTAGTCGAAGCAAGGGATGATGGGAAGAACATCAACATAGTTACGCACAGAGGAGATAAAAAAGGAAATGATGTAGTCCAACAAAAACCAGTAAAACACCAACGGGTGAAGAAAAATGTCAAACCAAGGAGACAATTCAATGCACAGAACGAGAAGGAAATATTTCAGCAAGACAGACAAGAATTCTTAAAGCAAGACACTGCGTCGACTTCAACTGCACAACAAAGAAAGGAAGAACCAGAGAATGAGATGCCTCCATCATTGGATCACACCAAAGAAATGCAGCCACTAGGACAAGTAAGTACAATCAAAGGATTTTTTCAATCATGTGTAAAACTATTGAATGATCCATCTGCTGTCAAATTATTGAAAAATATATTAGAAAAATGTGAGATAGAGACAGACGATAAACTAGAACAAAAAATAGTCAATCACCTACATACAAGGAGAAGAACAAGTAGAGAGTTTAGGCTGAATGCCAACATCGAAGATTTCAACATGGGATATACCATACTGGATCTAGGATCTGAATTCAATGTATTACCCAAGAAGACATGGAAATGTATGGGAGAGCCCACATTAGGATACTCACCTGTTCACCTGAAACTACCAAACCAACATAGAGTTCTACCAATTGGTAGACTGAAAGGAGTAACAGTAGACCTGGATGGGGTGCACACTAAAGCAGAGTTTGAAGTGATTTAAATAGTGGGTGGCATAACACCATACCTAGCCTTTGTTGGATTGGATTGGGCATTTGATAACTAGGTGATAATCAATTTAAAGATATGAAAAATGAAATTTGAGTCATGAGAATACGGGGTCATCGCGCCATTAGACCCATCAGAAGGGGAGAGGTTTGTAGAACCTACTTGCTTAGACTTGGATGAAATCAACCAGTTGTACAGAACAAATCCATGCGATGAGGATTACATAAACCAAATTGCATATGGGATATTCAGTTGGCGAATCATTACTTCATGTGCAACAGACTTAGATATAGGATTAGAAAACTAGAAACAAAGGCTACACAAAGTTTCCACAAGAAGGTGTGCAAGAATAGACCGCACAGTAAGATGGGTAGGAACGGAGATAAGGGAACCACCCAGTTTCCATGGAGTAAATGATCTACAATTATTCTTGGATATGAGGATGAAGTGTTAGAAAATCAAAGACTATTCATACTCGATATAGCACTCAAGGCCACATCTGCAAGATGGTGGGGCACACACAAAGAAACAATCATGGATTGGTACCAGTGTAAGTGGTTACTATGCATTAGGTTTGGCACAAAACAGAAAAGAAACAAGTAGCAGAAGTACAGTGGACAGGGGGCACTGGCAGAACACTTGGATAATTGCATAATGTTGTAGAAAATGACACCCCTAGAGGAATGGCCTCATCATTTTGTACACACCTTAGAAGGCATACCAGAAAACTGGTATACAGACTAGGAACTGCATAGAAGAAATTCGAGTTGGATAGTACTACAACAAAATTTTACAATCACTTTCTCATTCGAGCATGAGAACCCCAACATAGATGAAACACTTAAGTAGATAAGAGGATTGATATCCTTTAAGGAACCATAATTCAAACTCATAACAGAAGAACAACAATGGAATAGACAGACAGTAAAAGAAATGTTGTCATCTTACCATGTGGAGGAAGAAGCACCAAATGAAGACGATCCACATGATATTCAGATTGATGAAGAGGAAGGAGAAAGAGAAGTGGAAGGTCTATCTATAGAATTAGAAGTAATTGTTGCATCAATCAAGGTGAATAAATTCAACATTAGGATAGTTAAGAATCCCAAAATGTCCAACATTGGATACTACTTGGATGAGAAAACAGTAGAAATCATAACAGAGTTACTGCGCGAGTAAAACGATCTTTTTCCCACAACATTTATATAAATGAAGGGTATAGTTGGAGAGCTAGGAGAAATGAATATACCACTCAGAGTTGAAGCAAGATCAATCATATAGTGACCATACATACTAAACTCTATATATAAGAATAAATATAAAGCTGAGATCAATAGAATGCTCGAATCCAGAATCATAGAACCTATGGAAGAATCAGAATAGATAAGCCTAATGGTAGTTCATGAAAAAAAATAAGGAAGGATAAGAATATGCGTCGACTTGAGGAAGTTGAATGATGCAAGCCTACGTGACCCATTCCCTACACCTTTCATAGATGAAGTGTTGGAGAACATAGGAGGAAACGAAGTTTACTCATTCACTGATGGATTCTCAGGATACCACCAAATCAAGATAGCAAAGGAAGACAGATACAAGACCACGTTTTCTATAGAATGGGGATCCTACCATTACACGCTCATGCCATTTGGACTGAATAATGCACCAACAATATTTTCTAGAGTAGTCATCCCTGAATTTAAGGAATTTATCCACCAATTTCTAGAGGTATACTTGGACGATTGGATAGTCTATAGTTTGTTGAAAGACCATGTAATTCGTGGGGTGTCCATGATCATTCCATTCCTCTAGTTCTTGGTGTTGGACACACCTACCACACTTAGAGGGGGGGTGAATGAGTGTGGGGATCTTTTTCCCAAAACTTCCCTCTTGCACAAAAACTCATCAATTAGCATTCAACATTTATTCATTACCCATTGTTGTCATTTATAACTAGTTAGATGTAGGCACATATCAGCAACATATATCAGCAATATATCATCAACAAGTCATCACCACAATGAACACAAAGAACACAATATGTATGTACAATTTTATTTTTATTACAGACTACAATCCTTGGGTTTATCAACAACAACTGAATAGAGTACACCTCTACAAGAGCACTAGCTCTATATGCAAGACTCAACTTACACCCTCAGCATCAACTGAGATGAGGCAACAATCCTCAACATATATCAATCTGTCAACAGGTGTGCGACCTGTCAGTAGTGCAGCCCGCGTGTGAACATGCTCTAGCTCACTACAGCCCACGTGTGAACGCGGCTAGTGTATAATGTAACAAGCATCTGCTCTTGAGCACTTAGGGTTCTGCTTTGCTTCACATGCCCAGATCCTCTGCAACCTGCAATCACTTTCTCTTCTATCTTCCACTGTCCAGACTGACCCACAACCAGTCACAATACATCCAAGCTCTCCAATAGCTTGCCCATGCTCCACAACAAATCAATATGAATGCTATCTCAATCATGCATAAACAACAAGTGTACCATAGCAATCATGTCACTACTGAATCACAAGAGTGTTGCTCACTCCATCCATCAAATCAACCAAATTGAGCCACATCATAGAATCCATACCAAGAATACCCTAAGCATTCACAACATATCAATCAAGACAATAATGTAACCATACCAGTGTCTGAGTGATAGATCTGAGGCCATAGAATGCAGATCTAAAACCTGCCTCATCATCCAAGAGCTTGGCACCAGCTCAAACACAAATATCCATGATTTTATTGAGTCCATGCTCCTTGTACACAGTCATCCCACGTGTACACTCACCCTATACACAGCCAGGCCACGTGTACATGCACGCTCTACACAGACAGCCTACGTGTACATCAGAAAATAGGGTTTTCTGTGACTCCGAGACTTTTGCTGTCAAGATCTCCGATATTGCCGAAACTTTGATGAATCCATGAGATCCTCCTCTCGAAGAATTCCCTAAGCATTCAAAACATATCAAACACTAGTATCTATCAAGACAATATTGCAACCATACCAGTGTCTTAGTGATAGATGTGAGGCCATAGAATGCAAATCTGGAACCTCCCTCATCATCCAAGAACTTGGCACCAACTCAAGCACAAATATCCATGAGATTATTCAGTCCACGCATCCTATACACAGTCAGCCTGCATGTACACTCACCCTATACATAGCTATCCCACGTGTACATTCACCCTATACACAGACATCCGACGTGGGCATCGAAAAATAGGGTTTTCTGTGAATCTGAGACTTTTGCCGTCAAGATATCCGACATTGCTGAAACTTTGATGCATCCATGAGATTCTTCTCTCGCTCTCCTCCTTAGAATAGATCTTCAATCATGCTCAAGAGATCCACACCAATAAGATTCTCTCACAAGAATTTCTCCATCAATACTCCAAAAGATATTACCAAGAAGCTCTCCATTGATCCATAAAGGATTCTCACTCAAAAATGTGCATTTTACAAGAGATCCTAGCTTCTTATTTATACTTTCATCTTCTAGGTCACTTAACCCATTTTTATGTTACTTAACCCATTTCTAGGTCACTTAACCCATTTTCCTTATTTTAGGGTTAACCACTTTCCATGAATAGAAAGTTCTCCAATACTTTATCATTTAAATATTCCTTCTTGATTTTGTCACTTTTCTTTATCATTTAAATAATCCATCTTGATTTTGTTACTTTATTTTATCATTTAAATAATGATTTCTTCTTTTCAAGTTCTTTTACTTCTTTGACCTTTTGGGGCTTCAAGCCGTCATATGGGGGTCCTCCAACTTCATAAGACCATAACTCTCAAACAGTGAGGAGTTATGTTTCATTCCACATACCACCAGAAATGGCATGACAAGCACTATCCATCTAGGATAGTTTCACCAACAACTTCATTGATCTTCATCTCATTATTCCACATACAAGCATGGGTCCTCCATCCATTCTTTTAGGATAACTCATTCCATAAAGCGTCTTCCCGTGAGGGCTTTCACCATAAGGGGACCACTTTGGAGTTCATCCATTTGTTTACCTTATCAAACATGATGAGACAATAATGATTCATCTTTGCATCGATTGGTTTCCACTTGGACATATAACATTCTCATCAAGGGAATCATATCAATCAATTACTTGACATCAATCAATCAATCAAACCAAACCATTTACATCAATGACATATGATCCAACAATCTCCTTGACATCAATCAATGACATCAATCAAACCAAACCATTTACATCAATGAAATATGATCCAAAAATCTCCCAAGTAATCAAACCATTGGCATCAATGACAACATGATCCAACAATCTCCCAAGTAATCAAACCATTGGCATCAATGACAACATGATCCAACAGTAAAGTTCTTGCGATTGATGTTAGAAAGATGCAAGCAGTGCCATATATCATTAAACATCAAGAAATGTATCTTCAGAACATTGTACTGGATACGTTTGGGCCATATAGTATGCAAGCAAGGCTTACTAGTAGATCCTACAAAGATTGCAGTAATTGTTAACTTGCCACCACCAAA